>JALIZH010006810.1:57500-65005 GCA_030522465.1 Rhipicephalus appendiculatus
CGATGTTGTCGGCATCAAAACTTCCTCTCAACGCTTCTGCCGCAGAGTGTACTCGCTTGTCCACAGAGTTGCTAGTTCTCGATCTGCTGGAGAGAAATAAACCAAAGCGGACGCAGTCGGCGTCTTTCCATCCTGGAGGCGGTTCATCGGAGATACAGGCAATCCTGTAGCACAGAGGAGCGAGAACTAGAAACAAGGTACCCATTGCGCCACCATTTTCCCTCAATATACTCGATATCAGTCCGGCAAGCGCAAACTTGACGTTTGCTTTTTTCTTCTTCGTGTTCATTCGCTGCCGCGCTCCCGGAAGGTTTTCAAAGCCCTCGGATTGGGTTCCTTGTTCGTGTTATATGAGGGGGCCCTCATGTTTTCAATGTTGCCGACTCAAGCTCACACTCTCCTGTGAAGTGAGCAACTTTTCTCGCTCCTTAATTGTCTTTGATCTTTTCGCACATCGTCTTGCAGTCTGTATGTGACGCGAGAGCTCCCCCCTTCCTCCCACAAAAGAAAACAAGAAAGCAAGAAAAAACAAGAAGTAGGGCTGAATGTCACGAAGGAGAGTCGCTGTTGGCCCATTCGACCTAAACTTCTTTACTTGCTAATGCGTAACCTTATACTTCCTGACTGTAAAAGCGCTTTTTGTGGCTCGAAGCATAAGCTTGGTTTTGTTGTTGTTTCGTTTACTGCGTCAGTCTACTCGTAAAAAAGGTGGTTCTTTCGAGGGCGAAAATAACTTTTTGCATGGATAAGACCAAACACGGTGAGACAAGAAAACGCGAAGTATAACGAAGTGAGGTGCTGCTTGGTTCTCCGGTCAGACACGCTGGTATTCGAATGTCTGATTCCACATTTATGGCGGATCTCATTCCGTTAGCTCGCTTGTTTTCGACTTGCATGCACCGGCTTTTAGGAGCCGCCTCCAAAAGCTCGGTTCTTTCCACCAGCCGCTGTATCCCATGCACTTGAATAATGGATGACGCCTGGTAGACGTACGACGAAGCTGAGCCAGACAGGTAACGACGCGCACTCCCGAATGCGACAACAGTGCTTTAGGATTCAAAGAGACGTGCATACCATGTTACCCTGATGCACACGTTCGAGCGTGCATCAAAGTCAGGTTAAAGGTTACCAAGAGCTTTGAAATGGTCGCTGTAGTTAACTCCCATGTCAGTTTGAGAATAATTTAGATGAAGCCATATCCGTGAGGCGTGCGTTGCTTGCCGCTGTCAGGAAGGTGAAAAACTCACAGGGTCCCCTATGCCGTCACCTAAGAGGATTCGACGGCGAAAGCCATCTTTTTCTTCGCAGTCGATGTACTGATCCTGCCTCGCCACCCTCCGAAAGGTTTCTGTACTTATAGCTGTATTCACACGGCGGACCAAATCGCGATTAGAACCCGCGGATTGCGTACTTCGTAATCATACGTCAGCCATTTCCGCGTTCCCGCTTCGGTCCGCGCGGTGCGATTGGTGAAACGACGGAGGCCCGAACCACAGTTGGGATCCTCGGGGAGCAATGCCGAAATCCTCGCTTGTACCGCCAATTGTCCTCTGTCGTGTGAATGCTGCCTGCGGAGAGATCCGAATCACGTCACATGTCACGTGACTGATTGGTCCGCGATCAAGTCCGTCGTGTGAATACAGCTTAACGTGGTTTTCCACGGCCTTCGAGATCGCAGGCCCCTCACCTGGTTTTTCAGTGCCTCTGTGATCGGCCCACCTCTGGCCAAGCTATGATGTCATCTGATGACGTAATCGCGTAACGTTAGGTTACAAGACGTCATGATGAAGCCATAAAGTTTGCGATCTGTGACTTCATATGGCGATGTCATCATGTATGATGATTTTTTGCATCACTCGGGTTGGCGCCACCGACAAGGGACGCTGACGTGGGACGCTGATCAGTTTTCGCGTTTGATGAGGCCAGCTAAGGCTCTCGCCTCGAAAGTTTTCGTGTGAGTTAACTTTAGGTAAAGCAGAAAAAATAGGCAGAAAGTTAGGTGGAAAAATTACATCTGCCAAATAGACTCGGCAAGACAACTTCCACTCTACAGTTGAACCTCATTATAAAAAACTCTAGTATAGCGCATTATCGGTTATAGCGAAGTAAATGCGAACTTTGGTTGGTCACGCTTCATTTTTGTGTAACTTATTCTTGTTATAGCAAAGCTTGTTTGTCTCGCGTGATGCTCAAAATTCGAAAGGTAGCATTAAAAGCAAAATAAACTTTGAAAGCCAACTCACAACCACATTTATTTGATGGCGGTTGTGATTTCGGACATTTGATACAGAATCACACGAAACAAACTCTTTTCTGAAATTTTTTTTCTGTTGTAATCCCACGTTCTTATGGTTCCTGTGCATTTAGTTCAAAATGCCAGAAGATACAGGTAAGGATTGCCGCATTTATAATAGGTATGAGGCCTAGAATAATGTGTTTATGTATTTGAGATTTATGTATATGTCAGAATGCCGATTCGTTAAAGCCGAAATTTATATCTACTGTAACAACGAATATCGGATATAGTGATCAAACTTATGGCCCCGATGCTGTATACTTCATTGTAAGGGGGGTTCGAGTGTACTTCGATTGCCCACTTGCGCGTTCACTGTTGCTAACCGCTCGAAAGCGTTGTTTGTTCGGTTCGTAGTAGTTCTTATAGTGACGCCGTCGCCACGATCCGTCTTCGTCTGAAGCACTTTCCGTTACCTACCGAATCAGTCATCTCTCACGAGGGTGAACCAAACTTCTTTTGCAACCACGGGCACTTCATCGCATTTCCTTGGAGTACCCTTGAATGAGTGTGCGAGAGAGTTGGGGACACGGTCAGGTAGCTTGTCTTCTCTTGTCGCGCGACGACTATTACCTGTTCAACAAGGACTGATGAGCCTTGATGCGCTGGCCAGCCTCGTCAGTGTCATTATATTTCCTTGGGGTGGCTACCAAGGCTCAGTAGGTGTGTGAGGAAGACAACTGAATCGAATATGATGCAAAGTGATGGAGTGGGAGGCCTCGAAGGGGGCAGTGGAGAGACCCTGTCCCCCCGATAGTTTCTCGGGTTTACTTGATAACCCAAGGTTGGTCTTGTAGATCTGAGCTAGTCAGTGCGGCTCTACACCACGCCCCTAGTTCCTCTGAGGGGAGGGGGGGGACTGCAATTTTCTTCTGCACTATATCGCAATCCAAGAGTATATGCTATAGGGTAGTTTCCCTATTATCGCATATTTGCATTTGGCCTCAGGGTATAATTCGGGAAACATGCGTTTAAGATGTACCGGTTTCGAGGCTGGATCACAGGCAAAAGTCATTTTGTATAGCAAGCGCCTGACCTGCAACCCAACTGCACGGCTTATAGCGCTCTAGTACAACGCTCAAACTGTTCTCGTTCAGAAGCCACGTGAGGTGGAATGAGCCGGAAGAGGAGTAAGGCAGAAGTAAAACAATGTAGAATGGAAGCAGAAGCGAGAGAAATATATAATGGTGTGGTCGCTTCTCTCCGTACGGCCAATTTCGCCGGGGTCTAACTGACCAGCCACTCACGAAAACGGGAGGCCTGCCTGGCGCAAATTTGCATCAGAACTTGGCCGGCATATAAAGGGTCGAAGGCAATGCTGGGAACGTCGGTACTGATGGTGCTGCATGCCCGTCTGTTGTTGCTTAGTCCGCAAGCGATACGCGTTGGGATTAGTTTCACGTGGATAATAAATGGCTCCGCGCACCATTCGTTTTCGGTCCCCGGGGAACAGTCGGCAAACAGCCGGCGTGCGTCTGCACTCGTGATGATGTGGATGTGGCAGAGTGTACAGAGCCGATAGCGGAGCGTAATAATGAAAGTGATATTTAGGCGCGTTGTTTGTGCGGATCGCCATGGAAGAAGGTATGAAAAATTGCGGGTGTTACATGTGCTGCATAAGCGTGCAGTTTATTAATATCTTGAAACGGCGAAAAGAGCATAGGACGCTATTCACGGTTTGTTACCGGATTCCGGATGGGTAATAGGTCTGTCGTTGGCCGTCTGCACTCTTGTAAAGGGTGCCGGCACTGTGCCTGTGGTTGTGTCATTAGAAATTTTGATGAAGACTAAGTACTATTTTTCTGCACACTAACAGGTCATTGAGGAGGACTTATTTTTGGTGAAACCTTGTTCGAGATATATATGTTCACGTGATTATTCCGTGATTTTTAATAATGTGTGTTTTTTTAATTTCTGAATCTAAAGATTAGTAGCAACCAATTTACAACTAGCACATAATTTTATTTTATTTATTGCTACAGCTGTTGGACGTCATCATAAGGTCAAGATGACGTCGCAATTGCATCACAAATTTCAGCTACTTGTGACGTCCTGTGGACCTCAGCCCATGATGGTGAGTGACGATGCTGAAGATCATTTCTCGTTTGATGAGGTATCCAAGACTTTCGCCTTGATATATAGTTCACGCGAGAGATTACACACGCAGGAGTCAGCGTCGTATTACAGATTGTAGCTGATGAAAGTAGGATATTAGCAATGATGGGCTCTAACACAAGGTCATCCTGCTTGCATGCGCGTATCTTTTTCCATGTGCAGTTTTGGAGGTGACACAGAGCTATGAACAGTCGAAGCACCCGCGTGATTTTACAGCGAAAGCTGTTATGAGGTCACAACAAGGCCCGTTTTTGGCGCCGAAGTTGTCTGCCACCGCCGCCGCCGCCGCCGCCGCCGCCGCCGCCGCAACCCAGTATTCTACCAGACAGCCATGCCGGTGCTCGAAACTACTTCCTCAAAACGAACCCATACAGGCATTATGTCAGGAAGTAACCACATTAAGATATGTAATATAGCATGTTAGAAGAGTAAAATAACAACCAGGGGTCACATACTGCATATTTTGTGACCAGCAGGGTTGCCAGGTTGGGCTATAAATAGCCAAATTGGGCTACTTTTTTTGTGGGGTCGGCGGGATTTTTGGTCGTTGGCTATTTGGCTACTTTTGGGCTATTACCTCCTTCACTTCAAACGCTTATTTTACTTTGCCTTTCCTCCTTCTTATTCGTTGGTGGGCCTCCAGGTCGTTGTGAATCAAGTGTTTAGGTGTATAGTTGTCTCTCATTCATTCTTTCTACTATCCTTTCCCTGTAATTTCGGCTTCTTTAGGCATTAGCAGCCTTCACCAGACAGTTCCGGCTGTTAGTAATAATGAATGAATTCCTTTCTTTCAAAGCGAAGCTTCTCTTGCCGGTTTAGCGTGGCTGCTGAGTCGTTCATTCTCAAGGTGGATAAATTCGTGGATCGCAGTCAAAGTGTAAATGAAAGGACACGCGAAGTGCTTAATAAGCCTCGTAAAATTTTTCTGTGCATGCAAGTCACCAAACTCTACGCATGACCGTTGGTTCTGAAAGATATAACTTAACGCATTATATTTGCTTCGCTTGATATAAGTTCCAACGTGGGCGTTGGATGTGGTGCGCATCATTTAGCTTCAGTTATTTGCTTTAAGTAATAAGCAAGCGATTCGTCTCCTCCGTGGTATCCCCCCGTTCCTTTAGCTACGATCCTCAGATTGCTGCTTCACTTCGAAGCAGACAAATAAATTAACTCGCTGGGCCCTTAATAAAGTTGATTACCTATCTACAAAGAGCAACAACAAAATACAAATGGTAGCAAGCAAAGCGGCATTTCACTTCCATTTCTGCTATCCGCAGCACACATGCGCTCTTGCATTGAGGAGCAGCAGGAGACATGCATGTGATATGGGCACTATGCATAGTTTACCACAAATGTTTTGCTTGTTTTCATCTGGCTTTTATTAGTTAATCGTGATTCATTTCTTTGTTTTGTTCATTTATAAACGCCCTCTGTATAACAATAATAAAAAAAACTTGTTCTATAATTTATTCTTCTTGGCTACTTTTTGGATATTTGTTATGAATTACATTTGACTACTTTTGGGCTATTTATGAGCCTGAATTTGGCGGGTCGCTCTCTGAGTACCTGGCAACCCAAGTGACCAGGCGTCACACAATACAGATTGCGTAACGAGTGGGTCGTTGAATGCTTCCAACTCATTACAAAGGGCTCAGCCATAATTCTTCATCGTCATCAACCACCGCATCATCAAAGTCCTCATAATTCCTTGCAAATGCGTAACGGATACCTCAATTCTCCGCAGAATGACGAATAATGGCGTAGTGGGTGCTTCCTAACTTGGAAAAAATTATGATTTAATGCGTAGTGGGTACCTTGCAAGCGTACTTGTATTAGTGGCCCCAACAGAGTTTACAACGGGTTCTAGAAATGCCGATCTTCCAGCTTTCGCTGTGAATGTGCTGCGCTTTTCGCGCAGCTCTGGGGTTTTTGAAGATATTAGATAGCTTTTCCATATTACTTACAATAAAGACGTCATGCCATCGCACACGCTTAAGAAAACTAGCTTATCAATATAATTTTGTGGCTTGCATGTTTCTGTTGGTCTACTAAAAACTGACTGCCTATATACACCACTTCGGATGTGCGTTTTGCACCATAATAAGAATTATTGGGGTTTGATGTCCGAAAAACACCATATGATTATGAGAGACGTCGTAGTAGAGGGCTCCCAAAATGTCGACCACCGGGGGTTCTTTAACGTGCATCTAAATATAAGTACACGGGCGTAAAGCATTTACGCCTCCATCTAAAATGCGGCCACCGTGGCCGGGATTCGATACCCGCGACCTGCGGTCAGCATTCGAACCTCACAACCACTAGACCACCGTGGCTGTTGCATTTTGCACCAAGTCATTCAGCTTTTACATCATGTTTTTTTCAGACAAGTTCCCCGGACGAACAAGACATTTTTAGCACCTGCAATATGCGCGTTAGGTATACTGCAGGAACCTTATCGAAGAAGGGAAGGGTGGTCGTGAGAGTTAATAGGCTGCCTATGAAGGAATTATGTAACCTATGTAGATGATGCAAAAAAGAAACTAACTGAGAAACTGAATTGGACAACAGCGTTGTAGGAGAGATTTGCGGGGTTGGTTATTGTAAATGCTGTCTTCTGGCCGTCTGAGATATCCGCCTAGGGGTTCACCAAATTATTTTTCTGTTTTTTTTTTCTTCGGCACTCAGGCTTTAGCGAACGAACGCGCACCAACTCTAATATGAATCTAAGTAGCTTCCGGAAAGCATCATTTCGTGTTCTTACTTTTAGCTGGCAATCATAGGTTAAATAACAAAACAGCTATGAAATGACGATTCAGTGGTTCAACTGATACTTGGCTGGGTAGAACAGAAACAAGGTGAAGGCGAATTATGTATCACCAGGTGTAAAAATAAAAAAAAATAATAAAACAGGTTGACCTGTTACATATGCTGGGAAAAACAGCGAAAATACGCCCATGCTAGTGAGAAAGAAAAAAAAACAGAAAATATCCCACGGGACTTTTCTCGAAGTTGCGCTCCCTCGCCATCAGCTGTCTATCTTGTCGATAAGCCCTTCCCTTGACACCCCGCCAGATTCATGCCTCGTCAGTTTGTTGTC
>JALIZH010006811.1:0-71742 GCA_030522465.1 Rhipicephalus appendiculatus
CACACAAACACACACGCGCGCGCTCGCACACACACACACACACACACACACACACACACACACACACACACACACACACACACACACACACACACACACACGCACACACGCACACACGCACGCACGCACGCACACACACACACGCACACACACACACACACACACACACACACACACACACACACACACACACACACACACACACACACACACACACACACACACACACACAAAAGAGCACTTGCCCCCGTCAAGCAAGGGGTGCGAGCAAGCGATCGCTCTCCTTCGTCTGACGTAAGCATTGCGTCAGCCCAGCGCGTCGCGGCTTGGCGCGGGACGCCACCGGAAAATGACCAGCGCGCGCACCCCGCGAAGGCGTTATTAGGTGGGAAAAGACCAACACGCCAGGCGTAAAGCGTCGTCGTAATGGGCAGTTGTCTTAAAGGACCCCAAAACACCCTCCGAAAATACAAAAAAAAAAAAAAAGAAGAAAAAGGAGCGCGTTATTCTCTCCTGCCGTTTCTCGTCTTTTCGGCGCACTTCGTGACGCCAGGAGGGTGATTCGCGTGACGTAGTTAAGGTATACAAACTGCCGATTGGTCTTTATGCGAGGAATACCAGTTGTGAATTGTCTCCCACCCTGCTGCGCCACGCAGTCGCCCACCCGTTCTTCCTTGTCTCGCATTACTATCGGGCGCGACCAGCTGATTTCACTTCGTCTTGTCTGTTTCCGAGAGCGCAAACGGAGATAGCAGCGAGTAGCCGACAAGCGTGTAATCCCGATAAGCTCAAAGCTTAGTGCATTGTACGCCTGCTTTATAAAGAAGTAAAGAGGCGAGGAGGTGATATCGCATGTATACGAAACTAGTGAATTAAGGCGAGAAAGAGACCATCTCCTCGTCTTTGAACTCGGGGTCATTTAGGGGCCCTTTTAAATGAACTTGACGTTATTGCGTGACATGGTCGCTGGGTCAAAGGCGAGCCGATCACGGAGGCAACGCAAAAGCATCCACTTTAGGTGAAAAGGAAACAGCACGACTTTTACAGATGCATGGTCTTAGACGGGCCGACTTTTTCAACTATAGCCCAAAGCTTAACTTCACTAAGAAAGTGGCTTTCGCTTTCAAATCGTCTTAAGCGAATGCATAAGGGTAAGTTTTTCTAACCACATGTCCAGCTTAACGAAGCCGTGGCAGTGCTAACGCGTTAACCAACTCGCCGCAAACGCGACGCTTGCGTCACACACTCAAAAGAAGGACGTCGTAAGAAAGCGCCACGGACGTCATCGTCACCGCAGGGATACATACGCACGTGTTTCGATTCAGTATCCACACGGGGCGAAAGACCGGCGCAGCAATGGGCGGCCACTCCCTCTCTGTCTCGGAAGGGGTCATTCATCTAGCAATTATACAGTTTACATGCCGTTCGGCGACGTCCAGGAGTGAACACAGCCTGGGCCATGCTGTGCTGTGACGTCGAGCCACCGCTACAGACTACCGTACTGCTTCAGATGCAAACGCTAAATGTCATCGATCATCATCGGGAGCCGTAGACGGCACCCTAATCACGGCTTACTTCCTTTGTCCATGTTTGAACATGGTATACTGCCTCGGCTAAGCATGCTCTTAGCTTGTCGCGTTGGGATACATTGTAACCGCCTCGGATGCTACACGAGGCAGGGCCTTGCGGAGGGCTCTGAAACCTTCTTGGTTTCGTGCCGAGGAGCTAGCGTGCGCCTTAATGACACGTCTGTGTAATTAGTGCTCGTACCTATACGACTGTGTGTTCGGCTGCGAAAAGATAGAGCCGGCAACATACCAGTCGGCAGATGAAGTAGACTGAACCATACCTAGCACAGTCCCGATCAATATGAGGGAGCATAGGCGTGCACGAGGTTTCCCTTCGGGGGGGGGGGGGGGGGGGGAAGGTTCGTCGCAGCCCCCCCCCCCCCCCTGCCTATTATGTCAATGCATGGGGCTGACTTTGCGCCCCGCCCCCCCCGAGTCGCAGCGCCCCCCCTCCCTATTATGTCAATGTATGGGACTGAATTTGCGCCCCCCCCTGCCCCCCCCTCGCGCGCACGCCTATGTGAGGGAGAACACATAAAATATACATTTTAGAGGTAACAGCGGCTAAACGCCGTTGGCAAGCGCAAAAAGTGTTAATGTCACAGAACGCTAATAGAAAAAGGTTAGTCTTGCAATTCAATACGTCAGACTCATATAGGTACAGGGTCGTCCATATCTAGGGTGAACAGCTGATTAGTATTTTCAATACACCAAAGAAGCTGATGTTTGGTACATAATTCGAAAAATTATTATTGTACTTATCGACACCCCGATTAGACGCCATATAACGAACATTTCGTTCGTGAAGTATTTTAAACACTCTAGTTTTTGAGTTTATTGAGTGCTCACCTTCGATGAGGTGAGCACTCAATAATGAGGTGCTCACCTTCGATGCAGTCTACCCTGTACATTACAAGCCATCGTTGATCAAACACGATGCATAGAACACCCGCGTGCTTAGATTTAGGTGCACGTTAATAGAACCCAGGTCCGGAGCCCCGAACTAATGCGTGCCTCGCAATCATATCGTGGTTCTTGGCACGAAGAAACTTCAGCAATTATTACTATCAAGAAATGTATTTGTCCCACCATATCGCAGTCCGGGAGTCGTGTCTACCATGGCAGAGATAAGATTTAGGTTGTGGTGAGTGGTGAGTCACTGATTACAGATCGCAAAACAAACTACATATAACCGCTGTATGAACGCTTCATATCAAGCAGCGTTCTAACTTCCAATTCTTGTCAAATATACTATTTACTTGCACCTGATAAGTTTTCTTGTACATTTCCTTCATTTTCCCCAAGTTGAATTTAAAGTATTGTATAACTTGTTTCAATCTATATTATCTCGTGACCATCAGTATTCTGATTTAAATGACCATTCTTTGTACACAGCTTCGCGCATGTTCGCACCTATATTTCGCGTGTTATGATGCCTTGTACTTGCGCTGTCACATTACTTTCGAATACCTATATGTGCAATACACATATACGCACATAAAGAAAATTACGGTCACAGACCAAGTCGAACAAGGAACGATTTCTGACGTTTCGGAACCTCATAGGTTCCTTGTTCACAACTATATATGTGTAACATGCCACCTGACCAGACGAGCTTTTGTCGAACTTTTGACAATATAAATATGTGTTAACGCGATAGAGTTTAAGAGCTCGTTTCGCAGAAATTCCGGTGGCAGCGTGGTTGGTTGTGAGCAAAAAATTAGCGTTGTCCGCGACCGAAAACTTGAGAAAGAGTCAAAGAAATAAATAATAAATACTGAAGCTAAACTAAACAAAAAAAAGAGGCTGGAACCAACAGCGGAGCAAGTGTTCGACTTAGCTTTTTTTAAGTTTTTGCTAGTGATGCCCATCTTTTGCTCGAAATGCTAAGTTTTTGCTAGTAGTGTTCAGTATGGTTAGGCTTGGCTTTCCTTCTCCAGTTTCGGTCGGTTCCCCACACTAAGCGCACGCCACGTGGTATTGGCGGGAACATGTCTCGTGACCAGTTGTTACGTGATTTTAGTCACGTGACTAGCCGTTACGGGGTTTTAGCCACGTGACTAGATGTTAGGTGAGGTTACGTTATCTTAGTCAGGTGACCAGTTGTTGCTTGATGTTGCATGGTTTTAGTGACGTGACTAGTTGTTCCACGATGTTATGTGATTTTTAGTCACATATGAGAAGATGTTACGTGATTTTAGTCCCGTCACTAGCTGTAACGCGATGTTACGTACCCCTGAGCAGGCTCATAGCCCACTTGTTGAAGGCCTTGAAAAACATCTATTTTGTTGAAAAACATCCACTTGTTGAAGGCCTTGAAAAACATCGATTTTGTTGAAAAACATCCACTTGAAGGCCTTGAAAAACATCTGTTTTTGTTGAAAAACATCCACTTGTTGCAGGCCTTGAAAAACATCTTGAAAAACCCTCCATCCGAATTTCGGGGCGGGCACGGGCCCTTAGGGCACCCCCCTCTGGCTACGGGCCAGACCCTGAGCCCGCGCCTAAGACCACGGGCACTGAGCAAGCAACTCGAGCAGCTAACATGAAGCATTAAACACGGAACTTTAATACGGTAATGTAAAAATGTAAACGGTACGGTATTACAGGCACTGATGAAACGCCTTTGATAAATTCCGCACTAATATACTTCAGTGTTTTGTACACGGCACCCCTCGCGATCGTTTCGGACGAAGTCGTTACGTGCGAGAAAATACCCGCTCGGTCTCGCTGATGTCATCCGCGAGAGGGGGGGAAACGTCCCCAACTCGGGCAGACGCACTTAGCCCTGAAAGCTATAGAGTTGCAGTGGACGTTCTGTTCGTTCTCTGTCCTTGGTTTTGTTTGCTCTGATATCAATAGTTTAACGAAGGGCGCCGCTCCCGCGGCTCCTCCCTCTTCCTCTGCTGCCGACAACCAAAGCAGCTCCTCCGGTAATGTCCTGCTGCTGCTGCTGCCACGTCGAGGATTTCCCCGGAACATTCGATGGATTGCCCTTCCGCCGTAGCGTCTTATCGACCGGTAGGGTGTGCCCCCATTTGGAGCTTTTCTTAGTCGACCCACGCGCTGGTCGACCCTTCGCCGACCGTTGGCGTAACGCGGGCATGTCATGCGTAGCGGCAGCGCTTGTAACGCGGGTGAAATGGACAACGACAACACGGGGACGCTACCGCACCGTTCCAGCGCGGTCGTGAATGAGCATGTAGTCACCTCATAGCGTGTCTAATAAAGAGCGATGATTCAACACAGAAATGCTTAGAAATGACTTGCAAAACGAAGAAATACTTACAAGGACTTGCAAGAAACACACGCACGCACGCACGCACGCATACACGCACGCACACACACACACACACACACACACACACATATATATATATATATATATATATATATATATATGTGTGTGTGTGTGTGTGTGTGTGTGTGTGTGTGTGTTTGGTGCAACCTCCCAGAACCCACAGTATTCGTCCGTTTAAAGACCAACAAATTTTGTTACGCTTACGTGCACACACAGAGACACACACATCAAACTGGGAACGCACAGAAATCGTAAGGATTACGCACTACCACTGTCGCTGGCACTACATTCGGCAGCAATCACATGTACATACACTCGATCAGCGGCGTCGGTAATTCCTTTTTTTTTTTTTACCTTGTCCGCTATTCGGTGCCAGCGCGCCCCTACATATCCGCAAACAACTAATATACCCTTCCAAAGCACTCTCTCCTCCGCCAGCCGTCCCACCGGAAGCTATATAATGCCGCGCGCTTACAGTGCCTGCGCGTCCGCGTTCACCTGTTTACCACTGCAATGCTGCGGGCCACATAGGGTGATGCAATGCGACCGACATTTTGGACGAATCGCTCGGGGCCTACGTCTAATAACACACACGTACACCCTCGCCCTCTTCTTTCCTCGTTTCTCACCAGTAGACACTATCACTTCCTTCTACACACAAACACACGCACGTGAGCGCGCATCGCCTTCTCGGCATACACATGCACGGCGACCTTAATGGCACCCTCCCTAATAGTGGCGACATCCTTGGACTGCACGGCAAGCGCTGCGCGTGTATATACACAATTGAGCGTGCACACGCGCAGATAGATATGCCGACAGCGCGACGCCGTCTTTTTTCTTGATCGGCGCAGTCGCAGCGCCGTCCAGCGATCCTGCAAAGACGTCCTTCCAGTCTCCTTTGACGTCTGATTATTAGAACTGCGACGCCGCCCGACGGCGGCGGATCGCCCCCGAGAAGAAGTCGCCGTGCGCGCGCTCTCTGCCAAGGTATTCCCCGCAAGGCCAAGCAGATGAGGAGGAGGGTTATCAAATGCGCCACACTTTCACTGGAGCGGCCGCCGGGCACCACGCGCGTACGCGGAGAGGCTGTGCGGCTACATCCTTATGCAGGAATGGCGCTTTGATATTATGATGATGATGATGACGACGATATCTTCTTCTTAAGAAAGGGAATATAGACAACGACCCGTTTGTAGCACGAAGCCACAAGGCTTCGTGCTACAAACGTTCGAACCCGGGACAGGCGTTGGTCCCGAGTACGAACCCCGGACCAGGACGAATATTTCGGCAACTAAGAAGCTTTTCTTTCTGAGAAATCCGTATGGATTACCTTGTGGCTTCGTGCTACAAGCGGGTAGTTGTCTATATTCCCTTTCTTAACCCTTCCGCCACCTTGCGGGATTCCGCAGAACTCATTTGCATATCTTCTTCTTGATGGCGATAACCCTGGAAGGTGGATGGACCAAGAACAGGGCGGCAGGATGCATAAGGTAAAGACCTATGAAGCTAAAAAACACTAAATTTAGGCTATAGAGATGAAACATCGAATAAATGAAAATGCTACGCGAGCAGGTGGTGAGACTATCCGAGAGGATTTATGAGGGAGATAGTGACGGATTTAGAACCAAAAATATGAAGAATTAAAAAAATAGACTAACGTGGTAATCTTTTTGAAACCGAGCCTTCGGACGAAATCTGGTCTGGTCAGTATGTAATGGCATGGTTGATATAAAAACACTGACCGCCGACCAAAAAAGTGTTAAGAAATATAATAACGTTTCGGTTTCCACACGGAAACAGAAACGTTATTATATTTCTTAACAACACCTTCTTGGTCGGCGGTCAGTGTTTTTATATGAACCATGCCATAGTAATCTTTTTGTTTATGACCGGATCGCGAGCGTGGGAGGCTATGATGACCATTATGATAATTAATCTTCCTGACTGAGCATAAGGTGATTAGAAAAGCAATATAGCCTCCTTAGTGTGGTGGCTACAACGCCTCAGGAACTACAATATCTGACACTGTAGAGACTCCGCCTAGTATGAGCATATGTGTGCGCTTGTGTGTGACACCATGCAAGCTAACAGGCCAAACGGAAAAACAGCGAGACAGAGGAAAAGACAATATGAGGAAACCCGGCGTTCAAAGGAGTTCGAGAGGCTTCTCTGTTGATGATGATGGTGGTTTTTTAAGGCGAAAGCCTTTAATGTCTCATACTCGCGTCCGTCCGTCCCCCCCCGTCCGTCCCTCCGTCCATGCCCTGGAACGGTACCAGCTGTGGTATCTCTTCCCTCACACTCTCTCAGCAATCACGTGCTGGCACAGCGGTCACAAAAAACAAACAAAACAAAACAATAAAAGAGACATGGAATAGTCAGTCGAATGGCCACAGGCCTTCGCCGAACACACTTCGGAGTTTACAAAGTGTTTTTCAATTTTTTAGCATCCCCTTTCACAACATGCGTACACAGCGTCCCCTATAGCACACGTTAACCACACTGCGTCCGCTTCTGTCTGCTTTATAGAGCGCGCGCACGTTAGCGCGAGTGGTAAGCGGTGCTTTCTTTGTGTAATGAGCTCAGGGGGGCAATCTGCGAGCGGTGGGGTCCCGTGACACAGCTGACGGCGTCAAGGAGGCGAGTGGAGACAGCCGACACTGCTGGCACACGCGGGTTACAGCTCGAACGCGGTTCCAAGAAGCCCGCAATTCCCCTCGTTGCGTAAGGTGTGGTTATAAAACATGTGATTTGCTCTCTGGCCACAGCCGTGCGGTCGCCGTCACGACTGCACACGCCAAGGCCACGCGTCACATGCTTCGCGGACAAGGTTACACGGAGCGCGCGCTGTTGTTTGCTGACTGTAGCAACGAAAACCAAACAGGAACTGGGAGCGGACACCTGATATGAACACCTTCCACTCGGAGGCGTCGAAAATGTCGCACCGCAGTTTGTCGGAGGGCATTCTTGTTCTTCATCGATAAATCTATCGATAAATCAATCGAACGGGTGTTGAGGACATCTTAGCCGAAATCAAGAAGACGATATGGACATGGGTAGGGCACGCAGCGCGTAGGCAAGATAACCGCTGGTCATTAAGAGTGACTGACTGGATTCCAAGAGAAGACAAACGCTCGAGAGTTAGGTGGGCAGATGAGATTAAGAAGTTTGCAGGTACAACGTGGCAGCAGAAAGCACAGGACCGGGTTGATTGGCGGAACATGGGGGAGGCCTTTGCCCTGCAGTGGGCGTAGTCAGGCTGATGATGATGTTGATGGTGATGATGAAGTCAATGGATCACTTTTATTCTAACATAAAGAAATCACACGAACAGTATAGCAATGAAAGTGTTTCAATGTTTTTTGAAGACTAGCACTTGTGATGAATAATGGGCGGAATACATTGAAAGTATACACTGCTGTTGTATGTGTACCCTATTTTTGCTTTACCTCTATCTTTCATTCCCAATCCCTGTGCCGGCCCATTGAGGTGACCTCCATTGAGAGAGACAGTTACGGGCCGGCACTTATCTCTTCACTTTTCCTTAATAACCACTTCGTGTGCTCTGTTCAAACGAGAACTTTTGAACTTACCATTGCAGGACTGTATATAATGTGCATACATTCTTTTTGTTTCTCAATTTCCTTGTCTACCCTAACAACCCGGCGGTAAGGGGTAGCCGTCGCCAAAAGATGGCGACGACTACTCCTTCATTAATTTTTTAAAAAAATTTCAATCAAAAGAAAAGACTATAACGCGAATGCCGCGGGAAGAGAACAAAATGCCATCAGAGTAGTTCCGCATCATTTTTCAAAGCAATCATCGAATGACATCAGTATGCTCTAAGGGAAAACCAAGTGTTTGGGGAGTATTTCTAGGGAGCGTTTGGGGGAGTACAACCCTTATCGTCATCCACCTCGCGTATTTTCCTTGCGTTATCAGCGCGCGGTCCTTGCACTTAACCGGACACCAACGGCGTGAGCGCTATCAGCGTGACGTAGCATTCGCGATGGGAAAGTGGCCAGAGAGCCTCGTGTTTTCAAGAAAGGAAACGAGAGTTAGATGATTATAGCGCGGCAGAAGCACTCCCTACACACTCGATGCAGAGAGCGCGCTTCAGAAAATGGGAACCTCGCGCTCCGCTTCTAAACTATCCTTGCCACGCACGACTGCAAGATTTGGCTGAACCGTTCACAGCAGTGTTCTGCTATCGGCGGGATGTGTTTTCTGTCCGCCTCGGTGGAACAGTAGCTACGGTGCTCGGCTGCATACCCGAAGGTCGCGAGTTCAATCCCGGCCGCGGCGGTCGCATTTCGATGGAAGCGAAATGGTAGAGGCCCGTGTACTGTGCGATGTCAGTGCACGTTAAAGAACACCAGATGGTCAAAATTTCCGGAGCCCTCCACTACGGCATCTCTCATATTCATATCTTGGTTTTGGGACGTAAAACCCCAGATATTATTATCAGGGATGTGTTTTCTCACCAAGCCAGGGAGTTCGTACATGACCCCTTTAAAATAAGATGGTTTTCAACAGCATAATAAATATTGTGTCATGATATAGACGACATGCACATCATGTCATTCAGGTCGTGTCCCGTAATTTATCTTTGTCATACAGTATGCTCGTCATGTAATGCACGTTCTGGTGTATGTGAAGGCAATCGAACAACTACCGCGACACCACGACCATACCGTTATTTGTTTCATGACATGCATGTAATGCTCTTGATGTAATCACGTGTCATTCGCATTCTCTGTATGGTTATATACCCATATGTCACGCCTTGCGAATCTTACCAAGCTAATAGATAGATAGATAGAGTGAAAACGCCTTTGATGTGCCAAGAAAAAGAGGGGCGTCTGACCTGTCCTGAATCTGCGAAGATGTCCATATTAGTATCAGCTAGCACCCTGTATAAGCCTCGTGTTCGAAGACGTTAGAATAACGGACACGAATGAAATCTGAAGAAGGTTGGTGCAGCTTCTCTATATTATAGTTACCACATTCGTAAGCACACATGCGCAGACAATAACTAACAGTTAGCTAGAGAAAGCACGGAGGCTTTTAATAACATTACTCGTAGACGAAACGCTCTCCAATTGAATTAGCAGATGACCATTCGTGACTGGCTGCTATACTTGCGTGCTGATGACATTATGCATATTGTGTATGTTGTGGTAAGTGTGTGTGTTGTCCATAGTAGCGTGTGTAACGGACATCCTGTGGACTTGGACATTTTTGTGATAACGTTTCATGTATATTGCGCTTAGTCGTTTGTGTGTTCATTACTGTCCTTGTATATACACTGTTCCCAATTATTGGTTACGTACCAAGAAAAAAATAAACTTTTTCTAAACACACAGAGATGTGCTAGTAGCGTCTTACGATGAAATAAACTTTTTCTACACAGAGAAACGATCCGCCATACGATGTCCGAATGCGTGGCGGCCAAAGGCGTGTGGCACGTCGTAAGGCGTCAATTCGGAGTTTCTGTTTCTTCGCGCGGTCAGCGCAAGAGCGGTTTATTTAAACAACTCGTATTTTCTGTCACGATGTTCGTACTGTGGCGTCGGCACTGTCTAGCCGAAGCACGCCGACAACCACAACGAGCTGCATAACCAGCGTTACGGAAGATTAGAATAATGATGGTTCGGTACCAGGCCCGTAGCCATGGGGGGGGGGGGGGGGGCGCCTAGGGGCCCGGGCACCCCCCCCCCCCCCCCCGAAATTCGGATGGAGGGGGGTGTTTTACCAAGAATAAATAATGAAAATACGGGTTTTTCAAGGACGTCAATAGGTGCCCCCCCCTCCCCCTTCCGAAAAAAAATCACAGCATATCCACGGAGCGAATGGTGATGAGTGGGCGAAGCTCCGGAGGTTCATCGGTAAACCGCGAATCTTCCGTGAAATTCGCCCAGTACATCATCAAAGACGTGATGGTGGTTGGTTGCATGTGGTCAAACGATATGCATGCGAGACCATATCGCGATGCCATGTGTTGTATGGCATCGCGATCGTCATCGTCATCAGTGGGTACATTCCATGTGGTGTGCCGTGATGGCAGCGTCATCGTCATCGCACAGGGAGATACTGCTGGTTACGCAGGTGGCTACTACGTACTACAAACTACAGGGGACGATGTGCAGGACGATGTGCATGACGATGACGATGTGCATGTGAGACCATATCGCGATGCCATGTGTTGTATGGCATCGCGATCGTCATCGTCATCACGCAGGTGGCTACTTACTACAAACTACAAGGGACGCACGACCCACGGCATAAGGAGCTTCGCCCCTAAAACATTCCTGGCTACGGGCCTGTTCGGTACTTACCGATCAGATGAAGACGCAAGGTGAAGAAGCCTTCCTCGGAAGGTGGCATGCGCGATTTTTCGGGGTGAGGAAGGGGAATGTTGAATTTTCTCTACCGCCGTTTCAAAAGCCCCTGGCGTGTTTTGAGGGCAAATGTAGCACTTATTCCCAACTGATCTGTGATTATGTGCAAGCTTAGTGAGTTTTTGTGCTCCCCTTTTTGCTTTATCAGTGATCTGTGATAGTGTCACAGTACCATACGTCGTACCTGTTCCTTCCGTTGTGTACGTGCCGTTAAAAGTCGATTTTGTTACCCTGTGCAGTTGCACTCACCTGAACTGCTCTTACTAGTATGCAATAAACGTCCCTGTGTCTCTGTGGCATACACGATTTTTCGTGGTGTGGAAAGGGAATATTGATTTTCCTGGCACGAAAAAAAAAAAGAGTCATGTGTCATATGAGCCGGCCTAAGGAGACGAAACGCGTGTTCACCGCACATTTTTGAGCAGAAATGTAGCATTTCTTCACAAATGATATGTGAGGGATCCGTCTTCGGCGATAGTGTCTTAGTGCCATATGTTACATCCTTTCTGTGCCTGCCCGTTTGTAACTAGCATTAAAGCGATTCTTTGCTACCCGGTGCCTTTGTACTGACCTGAACTGTTGTTACTAGTGTGAAATAAGCTTCACTGTGTGTACCATCGTGGTTGGCTGCGGACAGCTGCATACAGATTCCGGGAAAAAAAAGAAACTGAAGAACTCTGTAAAGTTCGGTGTGTTACAGTCGTTACAGTCGCTCTATCACTTGAAGTTCTATCACTTGAAATCACTTGCTCTATGACTTGGACAAGTGCTAGACTACAAGTGCTGTCACTACAAGTGCTATCTCGACAAGTGCTAGAGACAAGTGCTATCACTTGAAGCTCTCTCACTTGAAATGTTACGATCGCTCTATCACTGGAAGGCGACATTCTGCTGCACACTCGGTACTGCATTGAGATATACAATCTGGCACTACACGTCTTGCAAGACACAACAAACCACGGAGTGAGAGGCGCGCAATAATTAAACAGCCTTGAGGAGGGGGGAGTGGACGAGGAGACGAAAAGACGCGTTCTCAGTGGACTGCATTGTCGAATTTTGTGACGTCATCCTATGACATCATTGCTACGTCAAAGGTGGATGTCGATCAAGGAAAAAGCGCGACAACGAGTGAGGTGCAGAAGGGGTGGTTGGAGTTGAAAATGCAATTGTATTCAATGAGTGTTTCGTGAGAAAGAGAGAGAGAGAGAGAATTTATTAGAAAAATGCAAAGAGGTCGGCCTTGTGCGCTCTCGCCTGCTACTCTGCACAAGGGAAAAGGGAAAGGGGTAAAAAAGGAGTCATGATGATGGGAAGGGGAAGAGGTGATGCGTAGGCACAATAACCACGTAACGCAGTGATTTTCTTGAAAGTCTAGTGTCCAGTACTATTCAGAAAGTCTATAAGTGCCCCTGTAGCAGTAGCTGATGCTGTCTGGTCGGACATTGCGGACATTAGGCTAGCATACGCTTTTGCCTGTACGCTCCTCAGCGTTAGATAAAGGGAGAGTAAATCTTAAATGTTGTCGCATACATTTCGTGCTGACCGTATAGTTTCTATGTCGTTTGAAAATCATCTCTCTGCAAGGATAACCCTGAAAAACTCGCGATATTTCTGTGCACGAGCTCTGAACCGGTTCTTAAATTCCAGTTTACTTCCCATAATATACCTCAGGTTGAAAAATAAACAAAATCAAATAAAATCACTTGCGTTGAATACAGCGAGGGAAGATAACACTTGTTTAACTGCAGAGCGCAAATTCGGTATAGGACATAAAAAAGCGCACAAAACTCACGGCAAGCGCTATAGAAGAGTACACACAGCACATGACAAGCGCTATAGAAGAGCGCACACAGCCTAGGACAAGCGCTATATAAGAGCACACAAAGCTTAGGACATATGCTATAGAAGAGTACACACAGCTTAGGACAAGCGCTATATAAGAGCACACAAAGCTTAGGACATATGCTACAGAAGAGTACACACAGCTTAGGACAAGCGCTATATAAGAGCACACAAAGCTTAGGACATACGCTATAAAAGAGCACACACAGCCTAGGACAAGCGCTATATAAGAGCACACAAAGCTTAGGACATATGCTACAGAAGAGTACACACAGCCTAGGACAAGCGCTATATAAGAGCACACAAAGCTTAGGACATATGCTACAGAAGAGTACACACAGCTTAGGACAAGCGCTATATAAGAGCACACAAAGCTTAGGACATATGCTACAGAAGAGTACACACAGCTTAGGACAAGCGCTATATAAGAGCACACAAAGCTTAGGACATATGCTACAGAAGAGCACACACAGCCTAGGACAAGCGCTATATAAGAGCACACAAAGCTTAGGACATATGCTACAGAAGAGTACACAAAGCCTAGGACAAGCGCTATATAAGAGCACACAAAGCTTAGGACATATGCTACAGAAGAGCACACACAGCCTAGGACAAGCGCTATATAAGAGCACACAAAGCTTAGGACATATGCTACAGAAGAGTACACACAGCTTAGGACAAGCGCTATATAAGAGCACACAAAGCTTAGGACATATGCTACAGAAGAGTACACACAGCTTAGGACAAGCGCTATATAAGAGCACACAAAGCTTAGGACATATGCTACAGAAGAGCACACACAGCCTAGGACAAGCGCTATATAAGAGCACACAAAGCTTAGGACATATGCTACAGAAGAGTACACACAGCTTAGGACAAGCGCTATATAAGAGCACACAAAGCTTAGGACATATGCTACAGAAGAGTACACACAGCCTAGGACAAGCGCTATATAAGAGCACACAAAGCTTAGGACATATGCTACAGAAGAGTACACACAGCCTAGGACAAGCGCTATATAAGAGCACACAAAGCTTAGGACATATGCTACAGAAGAGCACACACAGCCTAGGACAAGCGCTATATAAGAGCACACAAAGCTTAGGACATATGCTACAGAAGAGTACACACAGCTTAGGACAAGCGCTATATAAGAGCACACAAAGCTTAGGACATATGCTACAGAAGAGTACACACAGCTTAGGACAAGCGCTATATAAGAGCACACAAAGCTTAGGACATATGCTACAGAAGAGTACACACAGCCTTAGGACAAGCGCTATATAAGAGCACACAAAGCTTAGGACATATGCTACAGAAGAGTACACACAGCCTAGGACAAGCGCTATATAAGAGCACACAAAGCTTAGGACATATGCTACAGAAGAGTACACACAGCCTAGGACAAGCGCTATATAAGAGCACACAAAGCTTAGGACATATGCTACAGAAGAGCACACACAGCCTAGGACAAGCGCTATATAAGAGCACACAAAGCTTAGGACATATGCTACAGAAGAGTACACACAGCCTAGGACAAGCGCTATATAAGAGCACACAAAGCTTAGGACATATGCTACAGAAGAGTACACACAGCTTAGGACAAGCGCTATATAAGAGCACACAAAGCTTAGGGCATATGCTACAGAAGAGTACACACAGCCTAGGACAAGCGCTATATAAGAGCACACAAAGCTTAGGACATATGCTACAGAAGAGCACACACAGCCTAGGACAAGCGCTATATAAGAGCACACAAAGCTTAGGACATATGCTACAGAAGAGCACACACAGCCTAGGACAAGCGCTATATAAGAGCACACAAAGCTTAGGACATATGCTACAGAAGAGTACACACAGCCTAGGACAAGCGCTATATAAGAGCACACAAAGCTTAGGACATATGCTACAGAAGAGCACACACACACAGCCTAGGACAAGCGCTATATAAGAGCACACAAAGCTTAGGACATATGCTACAGAAGAGTACACACAGCTTAGGACAAGCGCTATATAAGATCACACAAAGCTTAGGACATATGCTACAGAAGAGTACACACAGCTTAGGACAAGCGCTATATAAGAGCACACAAAGCTTAGGACATATGCTACAGAAGAGTACACACAGCCTAGGACAAGCGCTATATAAGAGCACACAAAGCTTAGGACATATGCTACAGAAGAGTACACACAGCCTAGGACAAGCGCTATATAAGAGCACACAAAGCTTAGGACATATGCTACAGAAGAGCACACACAGCCTAGGACAAGCGCTATATAAGAGCACACAAAGCTTAGGACATATGCTACAGAAGAGCACACACAGCCTAGGACAAGCGCTATATAAGAGCACACAAAGCTTAGGACATATGCTACAGAAGAGTACACACAGCCTAGGACAAGCGCTATATAAGAGCACACAAAGCTTAGGACATATGCTACAGAAGAGCACACACAGCCTAGGACAAGCGCTATATAAGAGCACACAAAGCTTAGGACATATGCTACAGAAGAGTACACACAGCCTAGGACAAGCGCTATATAAGAGCACACAAAGCTTAGGACATATGCTACAGAAGAGCACACACAGCCTAGGACAAGCGCTATATAAGAGCACACAAAGCTTAGGACATATGCTACAGAAGAGTACACACAGCTTAGGACAAGCGCTATATAAGAGCACACAAAGCTTAGGACATATGCTACAGAAGAGCACACACAGCCTAGGACAAGCGCTATATAAGAGCACACAAAGCTTAGGACATATGCTACAGAAGAGTACACACAGCCTAGGACAAGCGCTATATAAGAGCACACAAAGCTTAGGACATATGCTACAGAAGAGCACACACAGCCTAGGACAAGCGCTATATAAGAGCACACAAAGCTATAGACATATGCTACAGAAGAGTACACACAGCTTAGGACAAGCGCTATATAAGAGCACACAAAGCTTAGGACATATGCTACAGAAGAGTACACACAGCCTAGGACAAGCGCTATATAAGAGCACACAAAGCTTAGGACATATGCTACAGAAGAGTACACACAGCCTAGGACAAGCGCTATATAAGAGCACACAAAGCTTAGGACATATGCTACAGAAGAGTACACACAGCCTAGGACAAGCGCTATATAAGAGCACACAAAGCTTAGGACATATGCTACAGAAGAGTACACACAGCTTAGGACAAGCGCTATATAAGAGCACACAAAGCTTAGGACATATGCTACAGAAGAGTACACACAGCCTAGGACAAGCGCTATATAAGAGCACACAAAGCTTAGGACATATGCTACAGAAGAGCACACACAGCCTAGGACAAGCGCTATATAAGAGCACACAAAGCTTAGGACATATGCTACAGAAGAGTACACACAGCTTAGGACAAGCGCTATATAAGAACACACAAAGCTTAGGACATACGCTATAAAAGAGCACACACAGCCTAGGACAAGCGCTATATAAGAGCACACAAAGCTTAGGACATACGCTATAGAAGAGCACACACAGCACAGGACAAGCACTATATAAGAGCATGCACAGGACAAGCGCTGCTCTTCTATGTCATGTGCCGAATTTGCTCTCTGCAGATACGCATTATGAACCAAAGCCCAGCAACAAATTCTCTTAATAACATTTTTCTTGCACGATAGGACGAAAAGGGTGCGCGAGAAGAAATATAAATAAATAATTGAATAAACCAGCAGCGCGTAGCGGACACTGATGGAACAGCGAAGGTGCTGGCTTACAAAGAGGCCTTCGCTTCGCCAATTATTTTCTCTGCTTGAATGAACTGCAATTTGAATGAAGTGGGCTTGAATGAATTGGTTTCAAAAGTGTTTACGGCGCAAGGGAAGACACCGGACAAAGAGACCAACGAAGGTCTTCGTTGCTCTCTTTGTCACATGTCTTCCCTAGCGCTGTAATCACTTTTGGAATGGAATACCAACTAGCCCGTACTCAGACTTTGCTTCTGAATGAATTGAAATGAAGTGAGGTTGAATGAAGTGGGGTTGAATGAAGTGGGCGAATGAAGTGGGCGGAGTGGCGGGAGTAGCAGTTGGCGTAGTGGTGAGCGGTGGGAGTCGTGAGTATCTATCCGTTTCCGATCTACGACTGCCCCCGGACACCAAAGCCTGGACTAGGAACAGCCTCGCTGCTAAGAGAAAGATTGCTCTTCTTACTGATCCCCGTTGAGTAATCTTAGATCAGTAAACGGGCGCTTCCTACAAATCGAAGCGCCCTTCTTTACCATATTATAAGTTTTTTTTTTCTTCTTTCTTTTCCCAGGCGCCGTATAACGGCACTTCGACACCAGCGCCACTTGCACCACGGTGGATCGATCGGGAACGAGGAAAAACAAAACCCCAAGTGCGTCGGCTCGCCCGCTCGCCGGGGAGAGAGGGAGTAGAAACCGCTTCCTGGAAGAGCCGCCAGACGAAATCACGCCACTTTTTTTGAACCGGGCCGGCGGCCGCCTACCCTCCCTGTCCGCGTTGATGCAGACGACGCGACGACGACCTCCATTCGCTGAAGGCGCGCGCGGGTGAAAAACCCGTTCGAGTGAAACGCCGTGGAAACACACGTCGTTTGAAACTGGAAACAGCGCGTCACTTCGGTTTCGTCTTTGCATGATAGGTGCGCCAGCAAAGTCGCACCACTGCGTGCCGGAAAAACGTGTCCGCGACGCACTGCCAAAACACGACACGGTGGCACGTGCATAAGCGTGCGCAGTGTTACCCTTTAAGGGGGGGTGGGGGGGGCAGAATTTTTTTACTGGAGGGATACCCATGACAAGTGAGTTCTTTCAGGGGGGCAGGGAGGCTGAGAAAATATGCGTTGTATTTTGACTACGCTTGTTCTTGGGGGGCAGGCGGATTTTTTGGGGGGGGGTGGAGAGAGGGGCTCCAGCCCCCCCCCCCCCCCATACGCCCCGCTGGCGCCGGCCCTGTTCAGGGGTGGCAAAGGGTCATCCTTGCGCCCCCCCTCCCTACTAAGGCAATGTATGGGGCAGACTTTGCACCCCCCCCCCCTTTTCAGGTGAGGTGGGGGGGCGGGCCGATCCCCCCCTGCCCCCCCTCGTTGGCACGCCTATGGGCACTTGTACAGCACATACGTGACCAGTGCTGTATCTACGCGCGGAAAGCAGGGGCGTAGCCAGAAATTTTTTTTCGGGGGGGGGGCACCTCCTTGATTTCGGGGGTTGCACCGCCCTGAAATGGCCATTCTTCGCTCTGCATGCCATGGCGAAAAAAAATTTCGGGGGGGGGGGGGGGGGGGGCACGTGCCCGGTGTGCCACCCCCTGGCTACGCCACTGGCGGAAAGGGTGGGGGGGGGATGGGAACTACTTTGCGGTTGCGGATGAAAGCGGACGTAAGAAGGCGAGGCCATAATCTGCTCTTATCTGCTGCTCAACACGCCTGCCATCTACATCAGTGATGGTCGGTATAGTGTTTATCGTGTGTTTATCGAAACGCGACGTCTCTCCTCAAGCCTTGCAAAGCACGGAAGAACACGAATTCACAAAACACACGCACACACTCGCTCGCTTTCACCGGCAACCGAGCGCGAGCCAATCACAAACAGCTGGTAGGAGTTCGAACGGCTCGGTGAAAATCGATCCCCGATTAGGACGACGGGGATCCCCAGAATCCGCATCGGCTGCTGAGGGTATTTATTCGGAGAGATTACGCTGAGCCGACGGCAGTGCCTCGCCGGGCTTTCGGCTCGGTGGGCGTGGCTGCGGAGGCTGATCGACTGGACTGTCTACGACTGGGGGCTTTTCCGCTCCTAGTGCCGAGGGTGTACTCAAGCGGTGTAGCGGTCGACGCTGTTTTGCTCCGAAGACGGGCCGCCGCTTGACGCCCTGATGACGCGAACAGTGGCAGTAAGGCCGACTGTGTGTCACTCACCATTGACGCGGGCGAGCGCCTTGTACGGTGCAGCATGACGATGAGTTGAGGCCAGGCGCGTAGCCAGGGGGGAGATGGGGGGGCTAGACCCCCCCCTTTCCCGAAATTTATATGGAGGGGGGGTGTTTTACAATAGAGCGAACTTGGGCGTTTTGGTTAAGCATGATGAAACACACAACGCAAGTAAACAACGGGGACACAGGAACAGGGGACACACACACAGCGCTGACTTACAACAAAATTTACTGGATCGTCATTTCACATATATACAGGGAATCAGCCAACCACTGCGCATGTCATAAGCAGATAAACTCTTCTGATCATCTTGAAAAAGCAGAACGAAGAAATTGCAATTCTTTATTTGATAGAAAGATTGACGCCGAACTAACACATACCGAGGACGAATAATAAAAATCGGTGTTTTTCAAGGCCTTCAATAAGGCCCGCCAACAAGGCCCGCCGAAAAAAAATTCCTGGCTACGGGCCTGGTTGAGGCACTGAGAGGATAGCGATGCGATTCTATTTGCCCACTTCGATAACGTCAAGAACCTTTCCCGCCGCACACATATCACAATTAACATCTGAAATAAGTAAAAGTGTCGGCTGCCTTTGCAAGGTTTTTTTTTTTCTTTTTTTTTTTTTTTTATTCGTACCTCAAAGGTCCAGGAAGGACTTTACATGAGGGGGACCTTACATTGTCACCAAATTATGCTAATTTGGTGACAATGTGGTTGCGGCTGCAGGCCTATCATGCACTTGCGTACTCTAAGTTGACCTATTGTATACTAGTACGGGGAATAACCACAACTACTGCTAACAGAAGTTATCAATACTCCAGAACAGAGCCTTGAGGTGCATTCATGGTTACCACGGGAGACCAAAGGAATTTTCTGCTATGCCTTTGTTTTCGCAGTTATAATTTACTCAAGGCAAATCATATCTACGTTTTTCGCTTGCTGCGGCATATTAAAACTAATAAATTACACACTCAAAACAACCCTATAGGCTATATGCAATGATACATGCTATTTTCGAAAACAAGCACACCAGGTCCCTAAACTCCGTACCAATTATGGCTATTAGAAATTAAATTTTCAGGTAGTTACGATTATTAATAAAACCTCAACAAATGTTTATATTGACCTTTCATTGAAACTAGTTAAAAAAGAAACTAAGCAATATTTAATTGATTCCGGTCGATGTTATGTGCTACCCCTTCGGACGCGAATCATGATGGACTGTCTAAAAAGGTGTCAAATTCACGCAACATAGTTCTAATTGGCACTGAATATTACATCCCAAGAAATCAAATGAGGGAATACGTTGTTTTGTGCGACTTTAAGTAATTAGTGTTAATTAGCGTGCAATAAAACATCAAATTATTATGCAATCAGTCAGCTTCAATTCACGCATAAAAAGAATCAAATATTAGGGTTAAAAATTATGCCCAGTTTGTTTTTTGTTGTATTCGTTTCGAGCAAAGAAAAATGGTACATTTGTCCTTGGTCGTGGAGCGCGGCACGTCGAACGATCGTCGAGCATGGCGGTGTCTCCAGGAAAGTGACGCTCTGCAGCAATACGCAACCCGATGAAGTTAAATGACCGATAGCTGTCCACTCAGGAAGCCTGTAGAAATATGCACACTGCGTTTCAATCCATTTCAAGGATATACGCTACTAATAAATATTGATTGATTGATTGATTGATTGATTGATTGATTGATTGATTGATTGATTGATTGATTGATTGATTGAAGAAACACGCGGTGCGCGACGCGTCTCCGTAGTTGATGTTTCACACCGCCGATGAAGTGTATAAGCTTGTTTTCATTATACTGAGTTTAGAATATGCTTTACGTGGTACGTGCAAGTGCAGTTCATTTTCTGTTTGAATTGTTTACTTATATGTTTTCCCACGTCAAACAGCGCAAGTCAGGCTAGTAGGCCTCCACCGGGCGTTTCAGCCTTCCGTGTTTAGAACAAACGATGCGCGACACACTAGCACGACCTTCTTTTTTATCCAACGGCCGTGACACCAGTATCGGAAAGCAGTATGCCCGCCCGGTATGATTCAGCACGCATATCATTACAAAAGAAAAGTAGACGTCACTTCACCCTACGCGAGCATCAGGTAAGATACTTTGCCATTTAGAAACATGTTGGTGTCGCTGGTTTTCACTGAAGGAGATGAATTCCCTAGTGAATTTCGGCAAAAATTACGGCATCACGAACGGATAATTTAAGTAGCGACGACGAACTTTTAAATCACAATACGCGTAGTATTTGCGCTAGCAGAGAAAAAGTACTAACGGTTACAACGGAAACCACCTCAGTTCAGGGGGTGGAGCTTGGAGTTATTCTTCGGTTGTAGCCGACCACAGTTGTCGTAGTAGGCTACGAGTGGAGGAGGAGAGGAAGGAAGGGCAACCAGACGCGTGTCCCGTTTGCTACCCTACGCTGGGAAATAAGGGATGAAAAGGCAGAAGGAAGTGGTGAGCGTACGAAAAATGCTCGGTGAGCATACGATGCAACGCGCTGACACGCGTTCCATCGCGTGTGGTTTTTTGACGCGGCGTCGCGCCCTCTCCCTATGAAGAGAGAGGGCGTGCAGCTTCGCGTAACCACGCGCCCTCTCTCCCCACAGAGAGAAGGCGCGGCGCCGCATTAAGGCCTGACCGCACGTACGCGTTGCAGCGTGTCAGCGCGTGGCATTTTGACGCGGCGTCGCGCCCTCTCTCCCCACGCGCCCTCTCTCCCCTCAGAGAGAGGGCGCGGCGCCGCCTTAGGGCCTGACCACACGTACGCGTTGCAGCGTGTCAGCGCGTGGCATTCTGACGCGGCGTCGCCGCCTCTCCCTATGAAGAGAGAGGGCGTGCAGCTTCGCGTAACTACGCGCCCTCTCCTGATGAAAAGAGAGGGCGTGCAGCTTCGCGTAACCACGCGCCCTCTCTCCCCACAGAGAGAAGGCGCGGCGCCGCATTAAGGCCTGACCGCACGTACGCGTTGCAGCGTGTCAGCGCGTGGCATTTTGACGCGGCGTCGCGCCCTCTCCCTATGAAGAGAGAGGGCGTGCAGCTTCGCGTAACTACGCGCCCTCTCCTGATGAAGAGAGAGGGCGTGCAGCTTCGCGTAACCACGCGCCCTCTCTCCCCACAGAGAGAAGGCGCGGCGCCGCCTTAAGGCCTGACCACACGTACGCGTTGCAGCGTGTCAGCGCGTGGCATTTTGACGCGGCGTCGCGCCCTCTCCTGATGAAGAGAGAGGGCGTGCAGCTTCGCGTAACTACGCGCCCTCTCCTGATGAAGAGAGAGGGCGTGCAGCTTCGCGTAACCACGCGCCCTCTCCTGATGAAGAGAGAGGGCGTGCAGCTTCGCGTAACCACGCGCCCTCTCTCCCCACAGAGAGAAGGCGCGGCGCCGCATTAAGGCCTGACCGCACGTACGCGTTGCAGCGTGTCAGCGCGTGGCATTTTGACGCGGCGTCGCGCCCTCTCCCTATGAAGAGAGAGGGCGTGCAGCTTCGCGTAACTACGCGCCCTCTCCTGATGAAGAGAGAGGGCGTGCAGCTTCGCGTAACCACGCGCCCTCTCTCCCCACAGAGAGAAGGCGCGGCGCCGCCTTAAGGCCTGACCACACGTACGCGTTGCAGCGTGTCAGCGCGTGGCATTTTGACGCGGCGTCGCGCCCTCTCCTGATGAAGAGAGAGGGCGTGCAGCTTCGCGTAACTACGCGCCCTCTCCTGATGAAGAGAGAGGGCGTGCAGCTTCGCGTAACCACGCGCCCTCTCCTGATGAAGAGAGAGGGCGTGCAGCTTCGCGTAACCACGCGCCCTCTCTCCCCACAGAGAGAAGGCGCGGCGCCGCATTAAGGCCTGACCGCACGTACGCGTTGCAGCGTGTCAGCGCGTGGCATTTTGACGCGGCGTCGCGCCCTCTGCCTATGAAGAGAGAGGGCGTGCAGCTTCGCGTAACTACGCGCCCTCTCCTGATGAAGAGAGAGGGCGTGCAGCTTCGCGTAACCACGCGCCCTCTCCTGATGAAGAGAGAGGGCGTGCAGCTTCGCGTAACCACGCGCCCTCTCTCCCCACAGAGAGAGGGCGCGGCGCCGCATTAAGGCCTGACCGCACGTACGCGTTGCAGCGTGTCAGCGCGTGGCATTCTGACGCGGCGTCGCGCCCTCTTCCTATGAAGAGAGAGGGCGTGCAGCTTCGCGTAACTACGCGCCCTCTCCTGATGAAGAGAGAGGGCGTGCAGCTTCGCGTAACCACGCGCCCTCTCTCCCCACAGAGAGAGGGCGCGGCGCCGCATTAAGGCCTGACCACACGTACGCGTTGCAGCGTGTGGCATTTTGACGCGGCGTCGCGCCCTCTCCTGATGAAGAGAGAGGGCGTGCAGCTTCGCGTAACTACGCGCCCTCTCTCCCCACAGAGAGAGGGCGCGGCGCCGCATTAAGGCCTGACCGCACGTACGCGTTGCAGCGTGTCAGCGCGTGGCATTTTGACGCGGCGTCGCGCCCTCTCCCTATGAAGAGAGAGGGCGTGCAGCTTCGCGTAACTACGCGCCCTCTCCTGATGAAGAGAGAGGGCGTGCAGCTTCGCGTAACCACGCGCCCTCTCTCCCCACAGAGAGAAGGCGCGGCGCCGCCTTAAGGCCTGACCACACGTACGCGTTGCAGCGTGTCAGCGCGTGGCATTCTGACGCGGCGTCGCGCCCTCTCCTGATGAAGAGAGAGGGCGTGCAGCTTCGCGTAGCCATGCGCCTTCTCTCCCCACAGAGAGAGGGCGCGGCGCCGCATTAAGGCCTGACCGCACGTACGCGTTGCAGCGTGTCAGCGCGTGGCATTTTGACGCGGCGTCGCGCCCTCTCCCTATGAAGAGAGAGGGCGTGCAGCTTCGCGTAACTACGCGCCCTCTCCTGATGAAGAGAGAGGGCGTGCAGCTTCGCGTAACCACGCGCCCTCTCCTGATGAAGAGAGAGGGCGTGCAGCTTCGCGTAACCACGCGCCCTCTCTCCCCACAGAGAGAAGGCGCGGCGCCACATTAAGGCCTGACCGCACGTACGCGTTGCAGCGTGTCAGCGCGTGGCATTTTGACGCGGCGTCGCGCCCTCTCCCTATGAAGAGAGAGGGCGTGCAGCTTCGCGTAACTACGCGCCCTCTCCTGATGAAGCGAGAGGGCGTGCAGCTTCGCGTAACCACGCGCCCTCTCCTGATGAAGAGAGAGGGCGTGCAGCTTCGCGTAACCACGCGCCCTCTCTCCCCACAGAGAGAGGGCGCGGCGCCGCATTAAGGCCTGACCGCACGTACGCGTTGCAGCGTGTCAGCGCGTGGCATTCTGACGCGGCGTCGCGCCCTCTTCCTATGAAGAGAGAGGGCGTGCAGCTTCGCGTAACTACGCGCCCTCTCCTGATGAAGAGAGAGGGCGTGCAGCTTCGCGTAACCACGCGCCCTCTCTCCCCACAGAGAGAGGGCGCGGCGCCGCATTAAGGCCTGACCACACGTACGCGTTGCAGCGTGTGGCATTTTGACGCGGCGTCGCGCCCTCTCCTGATGAAGAGAGAGGGCGTGCAGCTTCGCGTAACTACGCGCCCTCTCTCCCCACAGAGAGAGGGCGCGGCGCCGCATTAAGGCCTGACCGCACGTACGCGTTGCAGCGTGTCAGCGCGTGGCATTTTGACGCGGCGTCGCGCCCTCTCCCTATGAAGAGAGAGGGCGTGCAGCTTCGCGTAACTACGCGCCCTCTCCTGATGAAGAGAGAGGGCGTGCAGCTTCGCGTAACCACGCGCCCTCTCTCCCCACAGAGAGAAGGCGCGGCGCCGCCTTAAGGCCTGACCACACGTACGCGTTGCAGCGTGTGGCATTCTGACGCGGCGTCGCGCCCTCTCCTGATGAAGAGAGAGGGCGTGCAGCTTCGCGTAGCCATGCGCCTTCTCTCCCCACAGAGAGAGGGCGCGGCGCCGCATTAAGGCCTGACCGCACGTACGCGTTGCAGCGTGTCAGCGCGTGGCATTTTGACGCGGCGTCGCGCCCTCTCCCTATGAAGAGAGAGGGCGTGCAGCTTCGGGTAACTACGCGCCCTCTCCTGATGAAGAGAGAGGGCGTGCAGCTTCGCGTAACCACGCGCCCTCTCTCCCCACAGAGAGAGGGCGCGGCGCCGCATTAAGGCCTGACCACACGTACGCGTTGCAGCGTGTCAGCGCGTGGCATTCTGACGCGGCGTCGCGCCCTCTCCTGATGAAGAGAGAGGGCGTGCAGCTTCGCGTAGCCATGCGCCTTCTCTCCCCATAGGGAGAGGGCCCGGCGCCGCGTCAAAAAGACACGCGGTGACGAGCTGCAAGGGGTACGTGTGGTCAGGCCTTTAGGTTAAGCAACGATGCACTGCGTCCCGTGCACGTCAAAAAAAAAAAAAGAAAATGATTGACTCGTATATTGACAATCTGAGAGTATTACATACGGGACCTCGGGCGTACGTGTCACGTTCCGTTGTAGAAATTGCCACGTATCTCACCTCGTTACTAAATATCTGTACTAGACGTAATTTTAAACGCACGGCGTAACAGAACCACCCTAAGGGGTGGAACCGAAAAAAGGAATGACAGGAAAGAGCATTTAAAATTTCAGTATGAACAAAGTAGCCTTCAAAGAAGTGCTTGTGTTCTAGACGAGTCTGTAATGTAAGCACTGGACTTGAAGCGTTCAACACCTTTTCTACAAACTGAACGCAGAGCGAGCGGACAACTTTTCTTGACAACGAAGCGAAGGCTACAGAGCCCAATCGCGCGTATCCCACCGCCAATGATTGTAGTTTCACAATTGCGTCCGCATTTTCCACGCGAGATGTAAAAACTAGTTCCTTATTTTCTACACGTAGCTCTTTGAGACGGGGGGCAGTACGTAACAGTGAAGTATTTGCATTCCATTTCACTTCCCGCTTTTGCCCGCGCGGGAAATTCGCGCCTTTTGCCCTTACTTCAAACGATAAGCTGCGTCTGCGTCGGTATGCAACGCTGATTACGCGAAGCCAAAACTTTCCGCAGCGCTACGAGACGCGCTCCAAACCGGAATACTTCACGTAGATGTACATCTGCAAAAGCTCCGCCCCCGCAGTTTTCCCTGCGTTGCAATTACACTGGCTGCCGTGTCAAGCGCTACATCCGTCCGCGGGCTGCAAATCCACTTTAGCTTCCTCCTTCTGATAAGCGTTGCAGAGTCTGCTCATGCGTGTGTGAGTAACACTTCGGATCTGCTTCTACTTCCTTTGCCTAATAAGCGTTGCATGGTCTCTCTTAATATGTGGGTGAGAGTGACACTGCGACTTGGGCGATAACATTCCGGAATGTGAATGAGTCGCCCATTCAGCGCAACCCTTACCAAACGCGTGGTCTGGGAGACTGAGGCCTTCCTTGCCTCAGAGGCGTCCGAATGATTCGCAGCAGCCAGTGAATTTTAATGCGACAGTAGTAGCGTTCGAAAGTGAATTAGCCTACTTTGTCCGTCCAGCCACGCTCCCGTTACGCTGACGACGACGGCTGTCGTTGTCAAGAAAACCTACAACCACGTATAGACCTAATCCATGTTTGTAAACAGGGGTAGGCGCCGTCGACATACTGAGGCGCTTGTAGCGACGTCGTGGAGCGTATAGGCTCTGGCCAGCCCAAAGCTCGCCACCGCCCTCTATGATCACATGACGACTGGCACGTGATCATAGATCAAAGCGCGTCGGGGAGCCTCCCAGCTGATTTGTACGGACGCCAGACTAGCGGTATCCATCCATCCGTCCGTCCGTCCGTCCATAAGTGTGCCTACTCGTCGCTTCCTTTTTCTACAGCTGGTCACACTGGCAAATGTAGTGTCACTTTGAGCGAGTGCACTTACGCCCCTGGAGTGTCACTTTTGCGGCACGCTGCCACATGAGAAAACGAAGTGTACTTCGGGAGTGATGGTAATGGCGATGGCTACCTAAGTAGCACGACATATCTTCGTTATTCCAGGCAATGTTTCTTAAGTGATAATGTGTTATAGCTATAAACAGCGCTTAAAATAAACTTTACGTATAAACACGGCGGCTGCGGCCATTGCACGGCGTGTGCTGGGCATGCCTCTGGTGGCCGTGACTGTGAACAGCCAAGGGGCGAGAATACCAAAGTAGTTTTTTGTGGTATCGTACGTTTCAATGCATCAGAATATTCGTAAAAAAACGAAAATGATAGTTCTAGAAATGCTATGAACTGAGCTTCGGATAATGACATCTATTCTAGAGCCACTGCTACCGAGGCTAGACGCTCCGCAACAGCGAAGTGAGTTTGGCGAGCGCACTCGCGGAAAGTGCGCTTTGCAGTGAGTGTCACAAAGCGTTCTCGTGTGACAGCGTGGGAATGACAATAGCGGCGAAGGGCACTCCATCTGAGTGCACTTAAAGGGACACTAATGGGCAAAAAGATTTTTCGTGTATTAGTTCAGTACAATTTCACAATCCCGAAAACACAACTCTTACCGCGACAAGACGCTTGGTAAGCGAGAAAACACGCGAAAAGAAAAATGCGGGTGGAGACGCCATACTTTGAGATTCCCGCACCAAACATCGTGACGTCATAGATTTTGAAGGCGTCTACTGAGTCCTCCGTAGCTTCTAATCGATAAAAATGAGGTGAATTGTCATCTGTGGGTGCCATAGACCTAGCATACGAAGTTTCAGAAAATTTCATCGAGCCAATGTCGCGAAAATACGAAAAATACATTTGGAATTTCTGACGTCACGCGCGCAGATATCAGCGCCAAATTAAAAAATAAAACTTCAACCTTGATTTTCTCCGCTAATAATGAACTTATGATAGTGAAACATATGGCACTATAGAGTTCTCAGAGTGCAGTTTGTCAACCTAAACCAAGTCATTGTTTCGTTTTAGTGTCCCTTTAAGTTGCCCTGTGTGACAGGGGTATTAGCTGCCGCCTCCGCGGTCGGACCGCAGATCCCTGACATCGACTTGGTCCCACGCAGGCTCGTGTAACCGCCTACGAAGCGCAGCAGCTCTGATCGCCGCATTAACGCAACAACACAAAAGCCGGATGTTGTGCTCAGAATACTCGGCGCCGCCTTGATCGAGATACTGTATGCGTGCAGTGCGCGGGGCAGCGGGGTTACGTAAGACGATATTCGTGTGCGCAGCGCCGTTTCCGCACTCCTGCGTGCTCCGTCGTCGCGCTCTGCCGGCACTTCATGTCGAAATCGCGGAAAGATATTGTGAACGTACGCGTGGGTCGTTGACGGCATCGGATATAGACCGCCTATTGGGATGGAAGTCGAGACACTGTTACGTCAAGCCCCGGTATTGTTGCATGGCGTTGACGTTATAGGGAAGTCGGAAGTCACAGGCTCTCTTACGCACTCGCGTCAGATTGCTCCAAGACGAGTCATTTTCATTGAAGTTGATCGTATTGGTCGAATATGTAATATAGTACCATGTCGCAGTGGCGGGGGATGTCACACCGGGTCCCTGCCCGCCCATATTTTTTTCTTTTTTTGCCATGGCATGCAGAGCACAAAATGACACTCGATCACATGTGCCTGCCCGGCCCCAACTTCAAATCAAGAAGTGCCCTCCCCCGGCAAAAATATCTGCTTACGCACCTGCCTTGTCGTACTCCAGAAGAAGCCAAACTACAGCCATCGCAGAGCTGATTTGGTTGGACGATGGAAGTTACATGGTACTCCAGAAGAGAATCCTGACAACGAAAAAAAAACATGGCTGATCCCTTCGTAATAGGAATCGGTATAAACGACAGTGAAACGTGTCTTTGCGGAAGTTGTTGATTGTTTATTGTGCATTGATATATGCGAGCTTGTACAATGTCTCTTGGTGTTTGACAGCTATAGCACCGTTTGACGTGGATGCACCCACGTTGACGCCTATCGTGGTACATCTCCATCCCGACGACTAACGCCCATGATCATGATTTAACCGTTGTGGAAGCTGAAGTTAACATATACCTGGATAGAGCATATCGTGAACCGTGCGCAAAGATAGCATCAACAAGCACATAAAAAAGTCACAGATCCGCCGCAAGGACGAAGAAATGAATGCGATAGCTACAAATTGAAATGTCACGCGAAGACCGGCCGCAGTTCAAAAATTGCAGCGCGCTGCTCAAGCACAAAGGACGCACCAAAAGAACGTACACAAGACGAGCGCGAACTAATAAGTGTCGCAACTCGACACTTAAAGCACGCTGCTCAAACACAAAGAAGGATGCACGAAACGAACGCACAAGTATACACAGGACGAGCGCGAGCTAACAACTCTCACAGATATACTTCTTTATGTTTGAGCAGTGCGCTCCTTTCGCAAACGCCGCCGCTGCAGCGAGCGAAGTGACGTTCCTGCGCTCTGTTTGTACGTCTTGTGAAACACAAGACGCCACTTCCATCACGAGATAAGCGCACGAGCACGGGCGACCACGCCCTGCAGGGCAAAGTACAGATGGCATAGGTAGGAGGCGTGCGCGCATCGCAGTGAGTGGGACGACAACCTTTAAAGCGCGCCCTTCGCGTCATCTCGCTAGTTATACAAGGATACGACGAAGCGCCACCGAGATCCGAGTAGCGCCGACGGTAAATGGTGTATATAAATATCTCACCGTTAGTATGCTGAACAACGTAAGCTTTGTGGTCGAGTCGTATAGCGCCGCGCACGCTGTGGAGCGAGGAGTCGCGGGTTCGACTACCGGCGACGGGACGTTTTCTTCTAGTTCTGTGTCATCTGTTAGTGTACATTTTACAACGTCATATCCGTGACGGAAGTACTTCAGTGACGTTTTGGTGGACTCCGGCATAAAAGACTTTCGTGTTATAATTTGGTCGATAATATAATATGTTGCCCTAGAAGAATTGTGGTATTTATGGCAGAACACATTTTGTCGATGATGCAAGATGGCACCCTGAACAACTTCTAAATGCAAACTATAGATATCGCAGAATTAATTTGGTAGTATGATGCAGGTTACATGGTACACCAGAAGATAGTCTAGTCTTTCTAGTAGAGCAAATTTGGTCGATGTTGTAATATGGTGCCCCAGATCTTCAGAAGCTGGGTATTACAGCAGAGCAGATTTTGTCGATGGTGCAATATGGTACCCAGGAGCTCTCCTACAGTTATCGCAAACTACACTTATCGCAGAACTGATATCAAATGATGATTCAAGTTGCGCGAAACACCAGAAGTTAGCCCTACAGAATAGCAAATTTGGACGATGATGTAATATGGTGCCCAAGAAGAACTTTAGTCTTTATAGCAGAACCGATTTTGTCGATGATGCGACATGGTACCCAGAACTCCAGAAGCGAAGCTACAGTTATCGCAACGTTGATCTCTGAGGATCTTCGAAGTTGCACGGAGCACCGGGAGTAGTCGTTACAGCAGGGCAGACTCCGATGCAACATGCTGCCCCAGAAGAACTTCAAAAGATGGCCTTTGTAGAAGAAGTGATTTTTTCTCTTGTGCGGCATGGTGCCAAGAAGGTCTTAAGCCAAACTACATTTATCACACAAGTGATTTGGTTGGATGATGCAATTTTCATGGTACACCAGAAGTTAGTATTCAGAGCAGATCAAACTTGGTCGATAATGTAATATGTTGCCTCAGAAGATCTTCAGAAGCACTTTACAGCAGACCATATTTTGTCGATGATGCAACATGGTACCGAAAGTTCTCCGGAAGTAAGACTACATTATTCACCCGAGTGTTGATGGGATGATGCAAGTTGAATGGTATACCAGCAGTTAATCCTTATAGCAGAGGAACTTTAATCGATGAAGTAATATGGTGCCCCAAAGATCATCAGAAACTGGACTTTAAAGCAGACCAGATTTTGTCGATGATGCAACATGGTACCAAAAGTTCTCCGGAAGTCAAACTACATTATTCACTCAAGTGTTGATGGGATGATGCAAGTGGCATGGTTTACCAGCCGGTAATCCTTATAGCAGAGGAAATTTAGTCGATGAAGTAATATAGTGCCCAAAGGTATTCAGAAGCTGGACTTTACAGCAGATCAGATTTTGACGATGATGCAACATGGTACCAAAAGTTCTCCGGAAGTCAAACTACGTTATTCACCCAAGTGTTGATGGGATGATGCAAGTTGCATGGTATACCAGCAGTTAATCCTTATAGCAGAGGAAATTTAGTCGATGAAGTAATATGGTGCCCAAAGATATTCAGAAGCTGGACTTTACAGCAGACCAGATTTTGACGATGATGCAACATTGTACCAAAAGTTATCCGCAAGTCAAACTACATTATCCACCTCAGTGATGATGGGATGATGTAAGTTGCATGGTATAACACCAGTTAATTCCTATAGCAGAGCAAATTTAGTCGATGAAGTAATACGGTGCCCCAAAGATCCTCAGAAGCTGGACTTTACAGCAGACCAGATTTGGTCGATGATGCAACATGGCACCAAAAGTTATCCGGAAGCCAAACTACGTTATTCACCCAAGTGTTGATGAGATGATGCAAGTTGCATGGTATACCAGCAGTTAATCCTTATAGCAGAGGAAATTTAGTCGATGAAGTAATATGGTTCCCCAAAGATCTTCAGAAGCTGGACTTTACAGCAGACCAGATTTAGTCGATGATGCAACATGGTACTCAGAAGTACTCAGGAAGCCAACCTAAGGTTGTCACCGAGCTAATTTGGTAGGATGATGTAATTTTCATGGTACTCAAGAAATTAGCCTTACAGCAGAACGAATTTCGTCGATTATATCATATGGTGCTCTGGAAAAACTTCATAAACTCGTCTTTCTAGCAGAACAGATTGGGTCCATGACGCTACCTGGTACCCAAACGCACTCCAGAATGCCAAAGTAGTTGTCTCAGCGCTGATATGGAAGGATAATGCAAGTTGCATGGTGCACCATACCATAGCTACTCCCTACAGCAGAACAAATTTGGTCGATAATGTAATATGGTATGTAATAAGAACTTCGGAAATTGGTCTTTGAAGGAGAACAATCTTTGTATATGATGCAACATGGTACCCAGAAGCATTCCAGAATGGCCAAACTACAGTTATCGTAGAGCTGATTTGGGAGGATGATGCAAGTTGCATAGTGCACCAGAGGTAGTCCCTAGAGCAGAAAAATTTGGTCGATGATATGATATGATAACCCATGAGAAGTTCACGAGCTGGGCTTTGTAGCAGAACAGATTTTGTCGATGATGTGCATTGCATAAGGTTCAGCGCTGATATGGAAGGATGATGCGAGTTGCATGGTGCACCATACCATAGCTAGTCCATACAGCAGAACAAATTTGGTCGATGATGTAATATGGTGCCCCGGAAGAACTTCGGAAATTGGACTTTCAAGCAGAACAAACTTTGTATACGATGCAACATGGTACCCAGAAGCACTCCAGAATGACCAAACTGCAGTTATCGTAGAGCTGGTTTGGAAGGAATAAGGCAAGTTGCATAGCGCACCAGAGGTAGTCCCTAGAGCAGAAAAAGCTTGGTCGATGATATGATATGATACCCCATGAGAAATTCACGAGCTGCGCTTTGTAGCGGAACAGATTTTGTCGATGATGTGCATTCCAGAAAGACCAGTTCTCATCGCCGTACTTATTTGGTTCGCGGTAAAAGTTACAAAGTACTCCAAAAACTCACGTCATTATCTGAAAGTTCTGGATATGGGGATGTAGATACATGGTGCCTAGAATCTGAAGTTCATGCAACAACACCAGCTGAGATATGGTGCAAGATTAAAAGGAACTCTAAGAGCTGAGTCATTCTTTACCGCAGAACTCATTCCACTGATAACATATATGATGATGATGATAATGATAATACACAGGTACTTCGGGAGCTGTGTTTCTACACATCATGAAGGCTGATTTGGTTGATGATGTAAGTTGCACAGTATTTGGGAGAGCTAGATTCCTTATCGCACAACTGTAAAAAGATCGCTCTCTTCGCAGTGGACAAAGATTAGATGTCATTATCTGAAAACTGGCAATGGGGATGTAGATGCATGGTGCCTAGAATCTGAAGTTTATGCAACAACACCTGGCTGACTGATATGGCGCAAGATTAATAGGGACTCTAAGAACTGAGTCATTCTTTACCGTAAAACTCATTCCACTGATAACATATATGTTGATGATGATAATGATGATGATGATGATACGCAGGTACTTCGGAAGCTGTGTTTCTACACATCAGCAACGCTGATTTGGTTGATGATGCAAGTTGCACAGTATTTGCGAGAGCTAGACTCCTTATCGCAGAACTGTAAAAAAAAATCGCTCTCTTCGCAGTGGACACGGATTAGTAATAGACCCGGAAAAATCAGCTTCGCGGCGCGGCGTGCACGTGAGCGATCCACTGACGTGCGGCAACGCACACTGCGACTTGCGTCAGCCAGCCGACGGGGTTTCGTGCCAAGAGAGACGGAAGAAGAAGAGCAGCAAATTAAACCCGAGGAGAGCGCGCGCGCAGCGCCCGCGGCGGTGTTTTGTGTATATAATATACGACACTACTTCTCCCTCGCCACGAGCCTTCCGCGCGCCCTCTTCAGTGCATGCGGCGTCCTCTCCCCACTAATGACAGGCGAACCATCGCGGGATGCCAGCTGCTACAGTAGACGACAGGAGAACGCCTGATGGGCGGGGAACACGTGCGCCCATTTTATTTTTCTGCGTCTTTACTCTCCTATTTTCTGCGCGAACCCTTTTTCCTCGTGCCACAGTGAAAGATATACTTACACAGGGACTCGTAAAGTTGGCGCAATGGAGCGCGAGAAAAGACGTACGGTCTGTCAAAGGCACAGGCATGATGCGCGCCGGCTATGTACAGACGGGTACAATGTGAAAGGGAACACTTGCGCACGGGGCATACACGAATTTCGCACTCTTGTGAAAGTATATAATGGGGTAGATTTTCAAGAGGCCATGACACGTCACCCAACAATTTACAGTTTTCAGCGAAAAATAGAAGTAGAGGGTCTATTATGCCTGCACATACATAAAAATGGACTGTAAAAGAATACTTCATTGCGATATGAGCCCTAGAAGACACCGGCTACAAACCCCACCCACCACCGGCGACCGCCATTCTGACATGGCGCGTGTGACATCACGTGCAGATGGAAGCGGAGCCGTCATCTTACCGAAGTTTGAACCGTTTCACATACTTTAATTTCAATACCAAGCTGAAGAAAGCTGAAATAGTTCGACTGCAGGTGCAGCTGCCGACCACGGAGCAAGATCATTCGCCGGAATGCAGACGCTCGCAAAGCGAGCAGCTTGTTACGTCACTGCTTGTGGGTGTGCCAGTGTTGCCCGATTCTCACGCCACTCGCGTGTTTGTGAAAAAATATGAAACTTTAAATGAACTGTTCGACCAGATGCGCTCAAATTTCGCCAGCTTGTTTGTGAACGCGCAAGGATTAAGCCACATAACGCAGATTGTGATCTAAAATTGAGTGTCATGGCCCCTTTAACAAGACTACTGCTGGTTGACAGTTCCGACTTCTTTCGACAGACTCGTTCAGTAGGCGAGCAATGTTTCCACATACACTCGCCGTTAAGGGTCCAGCAATATAAAAGGTGCACATTCCAGTGTTCCCTTTAACAGTGGTCCATCGCGTACTTCGCCGTACAGCTGGTGCGCATATAAGCAAGCATAATAATATCTGGGGTTTTACGTCCCAAAACCACGATATGATTATGAGAGACGCCGTAGTGGAGGGCTCCGGAAATTTCGACCATCGGGCGTTCTTTAACGTGCACTGACATCGCACAGTACACGGGCCTCTACCATTTCGCCTCCACCGAAATGCGACCGCCGCGGCCGGGATCGAACCCGCGACCTTCGGGTCAGCAGACGAGCACCTTAGCCACTGATCCACCATGGCGGACTATAAGCAAGCAAACGACGCTTGTATGGGGCGTCACTGGTCGGCAATGCGTGTACAGTCGTGAGCAATATGAGTAGGAACACTAAATCTACACAATAAAGGTAATAGCGGCTAAACGCAGCTGGCAAGAGCAAAATCATTCGTAACACAAAGTGCCCAAGCGGGAAGGTATCTCATGCAATTCAATACGTCACATTCATATTAATGCATTACAAGCAATCGATTATTATTCAGCACAAATTTGGTGTTCCCTCTCATATTGTTCACGACTGTACATCGACGAGCACGCAGTGTGCACGTCGACGTGCCGTACCTCACGTGACGCAAGACACACTGTCCTCTGAACTTTATACTCTAATCACAAAACTTTTACTGTTTGGTTGATAACACGTACAGGCTCAATGATACAGTTTAAGTTTCACTGAACTTCGCGAACTGATGCTCCATTCGCAGAATCCATTTAATTGATGGTGACGCACATAAATAATTGTTACTTCTGGTACTTCTTATCGCAGAACTTGTACAGCTAAGTGCAGGACTCATGGAGCCAAGTTGCTAATCAGTGGCGTAGCCATGCGGTTGTGTGTGTGCTTGTATATATATATATATATATATATATATATATATATATATATATATATATATATATATATATATATATATATATATATATATATATATATATACGCACACATACAAACGGAGGCACGAACATACATAAAGTATATATAAGCATCCATAAAGTGCAAACATACCACAAAGTGCGTGCTCTCAGAACTTGTGTGCGTCTGCATGCAGAGCGCCTGCAAATGTCGCAATAGTGAATTATGAAATAGTTCAAGAGCTGCATAATATATCTGTACTGACTGGCCGAACGACGGGCTGCTTTAAATGTGCAGTACGCGCAAGCGGAGCAGTGGGAGAATCAGCTGACCAGTTCAAACCCCGCGGACTAGTAGTGAGTGCTACATACAGGGCCACACTCGAGGTAAGGAACCGTGGAAGTGTGGACTGAGGAAGCTATGCCCACACGTCGACGGCCAAAATATTCCAGCTGTACATTTTCAATAAAGTTGACCATCTTTCCTACATATCTAACAGGCGGCTTGGGCTCCAGCCTGATATCTAAAGAGATGTGAAGAGAGCGAGATAGAAAAAGTCCATTAATTAAAAAAAAGAGTAGCACGATTCCTTGTTCATTTGCCTAAGACAACTCAGAGGCCAAATATGACTCGAATCAACCAATCAATCAATTTTAGAGAATCACTTAATCAGATAACAGAACCAAAGAGAGTCGATAGAGTCTTATACGACAGCTTACATAGTCTGTCTTAACATTCTGTAGACATTTTACACACTAAGAAAAAAATACAGTATGCTCTAAATAAAGTTTATTCATTCATTCATTCCCTTTTCCGTGAGTCCTGACACGTTCACGTAATGACTCTCTTTAAAGAGACACCTCAACTCTCTTTTGGGTCCCACGACTCTCCTCCGAGAGTGTAATGATCTTCAAAGAGAGTTCACATGTCACTTTAAAGAGAGTCATCGCGAAGCAAGTCAGAACTCGCGGAAAAGAGTCAGATGACTTTTTTTTTCCTTCTTAGAGTGTAGTCTATCAGTGTGCTCTTCTTTTCGGTCGTTTTAAATTATGATGGATGGGGCTGCGGACAGAGCCAGCTAGACGGCAGCGGTGGACTGGATGCACAGATCTGGATGCCTAACTTGGCAGTAGCGCGCGACACACCCCCCAACTTGGCAAGCGCACCCAGCCCGCGGCGGCTGCGGTAGACGGAACTGATCGTCAAGGCAAGGAAAGAGCTGGGCGCCGGCTCGACAAAGGCATGTCTCGATGGCTGGCCCAGATAAGGCCTAGTTATACGCACGGAACGTCGCGACCGCTGCCAAATGAAGACAGGCCGGCGTACGATTGCATAAGACACTGCACTACACTTACATTTCATTCCTTCTGCGAATCAACCAACCACGATATGTTATCTTCGTCGCAACTTATCTTCTGCCACTTCTTCATGGGCGTCCGGAGGGGGGTGCAAGGAGGGGGGGTGGCTGCCCCCCTTGATTTTGGATAATATTTCTCTACGCAGTAGAGAAATATTATCTAAAATTAGGACTGGGATGATTGGCGGAACATGGGAGAGGCCTTTGCCCTGCAGTGGGCGTAGTCAGGCTGATGATGATGATGATGACGACGCAGTAGCAATAAGCTACACAGCTTGATTAGCACACTCATTACACGTACATCCGTGTAAAACGGCCTTCAGGATTGCTAGCCAACTTTGCACGTTGTACGGTCATGTCACGGCAATTTGGCTATGCTGTGCTAAGTAACCCCTCTCCCTCCGTCTTTTGCCGATGCACCCCCCTGAAAAAAATTCTGCGGACGCCCTTGCACTTCTTCCCCCAAGTGTGTCCTCTCCAAAATTCTCGTCTGAAGAAAACGTGAATACACGGCCTCTATGTGAGATTCATGTTCTATAGTAAGCTTGTTAACGTAATGCAACTTGTTCAGGATAGTCCACCGCGGTGGGACAGTGGTTGCGGTGCTCGGCTGCTTAGCCAAAGGTGGCGGGTTTCGACCACGGCCGCGGCGGTCGCGTTTTGATGGAGGCGAAATGCTAGAGGTCACTCTTTATGTATGTTCGTGTGTGTGCTTGTGTGTGTGCATATAGGTTTACATCTTAAACAATTTAAAATTCCGGGGCGGCAAAACGTTGACCCCCCCCCCCCCCCTCATCCCCCCAAACCTTGTCTACGCAATGTTATGTTTTTGCACGTCTTGACGAGCCGGAGTAATAAAGTTGGCATCAGCCCATGCCGCTCTAAGATGTGTTCCAAAACGCCCTGCCCCCCCACCGATCACGCCTGTGACTGGAAACACCTTCCCGGATCAATCGCTTCTATGCAAGACATTGTTCATCGTTTTCGTGAACCAATTGCTAACATTAGTTGCCACAACTCTCTGTGATGGTCTTGAACCTTCAGGTTATAAATAAATAAATAAATAAATAAATAAATAAATAAATAAATAAATAGGAGGAATAAAAAAGGAATGGCAGGGAGGTCAACCCGACGCGCGTCCGGTTTGCTACCCTACACTGGGGAAAGAGATGAAGGGACAAATGAATGAATGAATGAATGAATGAATGAATGAATGAATGAATGAATGAATGAATAAATATGGTGTAGCACTGGTGATTATGGACGCGTGGATTCGATTTCCCGACTTTTTATCGCACTTTTGGCGCGTAATCGCTCATTTATTTGTTTTCCCCTTATGTCGTCGGCCATTGCTTTGTGAATGCATGCGCACACGTGTTAAGTTCAACACACGTGGCGGTATACGCAGAAATAGGTCGCGGAACCTGACCCATCTGCATCGACTTTGAGATAGACAGCGCTAGTGTAGAATAGGTAAGTGCCAGTCGGTCGTTGTGCCGCCTGCGACCGGCTGTTCATTCTATTTTTCTTTTCAGTATATATTTCTTTTCATATTTTTTTTCTTTTGAAACCGGATGCATCGCTATAGGATCGTATCCGTCAAAGCGTCGACGGTGACGGTAAGTTGAGGTTCCACAATTCCTGTATAGTTTACCGCTGCGTCGCTACAGAAACCGAAATACAGGTCATGCTGTCGGCATGAGTATTTGCTGTAGAGTTTCAGGTTATTTTAACTCGCGAACGCGGTCTGTATATTTTTTAACTGCCAGTTAAGCCTGACTAGACAGCTCGTTCAATTTTAGCAGGAAAAAAGCTTACCAACTGAGTTCTATCTAAGCGTGTTCCCACCTAGTGGAGTTCGACAATAAGTAACATTTTACTCAATCACGACAGTCCCCCCAAAAAGAAAGAAATAAAGGAAAAGCACCGAGTTCACTCATAATAAATTGACGTGAGACAGCGCAGGTTGAACACACGCACTGTACCCATGTATAAAGATGGTGGCAACAGACACTACAGAGCGGCTCACTTCAGGATCATCTCAGGGCCGTCCAGAGGGCCCACGACGTGGCTGTTAGGCTTAGCCTCCCCGTCCCAAAGTGGGGGCGGCCCGCATCAGCCCTTGGCTGAGGCTCACGATCCAATGAGGCTTTACCATACCATACCATACCATACGGGGGCGTAGCCAGAATTTTTTTTCGGGGGGGGGGGGGGTCAACCATACTTTATATGTATGTTCGTGCGTGCGTTTATATATACGCAAGCAAAATTGAAAAAAATTCGGGGGGGCGGGGGTTGAACCCCCCCCAACACCACTCCTGGCTACGCCACTGATACCATATCATAACATACCGCACCGCAGGTTTCCGGCGTATAATTATAAAGGTGCTGGTTTGATCACTGTCTTTTACATTTTTGCAGTGTAACTGCAAAGACGACCTACCATGGGCGTCGGCAGGGGGGTGCAAAAGGGGCACTTGCCCCCCCTCAAGCCACGACAGCACTTGCCACCCATCCAAGCTAAACCAGCTCTCTGCCCCTCCCCCAGCAGCGATGCAAGACGGGTTTGCACCCCCCAAAACAAAATCCTGCCGACGCCCATGCGACCTACCACATGCCATTTGCTTCTGCACAGACAACACCTCACTAAAGAGAATCACAGACCCGAACAGAAACACAGCTCAACGGGAGGCCACCATGCTCAACCCGGACCCTGACTGCCAGAAGAGGCTAGCAGACAAAGCCATCTGCGTTTCAGTAACGTTAACGGCAGGCCCGGGCTAGAGGGCCCACCGTGATTTCTTCAGACGTTTGACAAATAAACTATAAAGTCATCATCACCATCATCATCACCCGTACAATCTTTTTTTCTTACAATGCTAAATGTGTCACACGTTTCACTATAACTCTATCAATCATCGAGGCCATGACTTGCACTTCAGCCCGCACTAGTCACCACAAGGCTCATCGTGGCTAACAGCGCCTTGTTTACAGCTAACTCGCCCAGTTTTCCATCTTACCACAAGGCTGTCTACCCACCACCTGCTTGCACCACAACCAAACACCGCTACTTTTTTTTTTTTTTTTTTTCACTCAGGCAACCAGGGACTGGAACGGTCTTCCCGCAGGTGTAATCCATCATTCTAACGCGGACAAATTTACAAAAGGCACATAATTTTTCTCTGATTTATCGTATCCTGCTTGCTTACACCTTCATGTGAAGCCCTCGGAAAGGGGGGCCTTTTCAGGTACCTTAAATAAATAAATAAATAAATAAATAAATAAATAAATAAATAAATAAATAAATCTTTCAGCTAAGAGCGCAATTAATGCAAACGGATTCTAGAAAAAACTACTGTCTCAGTCTAAATGGTGTTTTAACGTTTCCACTTTACCGACTCTTCTGAGCGAATGACACGGGTGACCCCTGATTTCGACCTTAAGCTCAATGATGTCAATCAGATTAATTTGTACTGACGCATCTGTACACACATCACATGATCAGTTCAGCAGGTAACAAGGCCCTTGCAGCGCGGCCTATCCTCGCAGCTCTCAGATGGAGCGGGCTGATGCAAGCACGCTGTGGCATTGCCTCTCTCGTTGCGAGCAGTAATAATAACACCTCGTCCGTCAGGAAGTGCGGTGGACGCTTTGGCGGCGCCGTTTCCTGCTCGTCTAGTTTCTCGCGGCGGCGCGGCTAAAGTTCCCGGATTATGCTCTCTTTTCTTTCGTATTTGTTCCTTTGTTCTTTCCTAGCAAGGACCTTAGGTATATACGGAGGCATGCAGCATTGCAGTGAAAGCGCTTCGGCCTTTATGCGTTGACGGTCACAAAAAGAAGAAGTTGACGGAGAGAGAGATGTGCGGAGCAAGCCGCAAACGTTCCTTCGCCAAGAACGAGATAACGAGATAAGAAAGAGCGCAAAAAAAAAAAAAAGAAATACGTGTCGAGTCGCCGTCACCGCAAGAGCGTGTCTGAAAAGCTGCCGACGTCCGAGTCCTATTTTCCCCGTTATTTATTAATCTTGATTTTTTTTTTTTTTGCGTGCGTCTGTGCCAAATGAATTACGCCGGGTGGATGAAAGGGAAATGCAAACTGGCGTTCGTCCGAGAAAAGCCAAAAGAAAGAAAGAAAGAAAGAAAGAAAGAAAGAAAGAAAGAAAGAAAGAAAGAAAGAAAGAAAGAAAGAAAGAAAGAAAGAAAGGAAGAAAGCAAGAAAGCCAGCGTGACATTGCCGCCAAAGTTGTAGAAAAGAGACAGACAAAAAAAATTACACGATCTCCCGCTAAAGGGGACCATGAGGCGATGCGAAGCAGCATGGGGGGTGCACACCGCGTTTGCATCGGTTTGACTAGGTGTTTCCGTTAATGTTGCGTATTTAGTGTTATCGTTTGTATTGTGTTTATGTCCTTATGTTGTTGTTAACGTAGACACCTAGTGTCTACGTTAACACCGTGCGGCGCAGCCGGCGCAGTGACTGAGCGTGTGTACGACCTAACGCGAGCCTTTTATCTAAACGAGGAGGGGGGAATGTGGGGAGAGGGAGGTTGGCTACGGCGCAGCCACAGATGTTAGCTGGTGCGTGGAGAGGAGGTGTGTGGAGAGGGTTTGCGCATGCGCAGTGAGAGTGGTCACGCCGCACACCACCGGATTGAACTCCGCCGTAAGCTGATTCGCATCTAAAACCAGCGCTCAGCGATGTGTTTATGCGAAAACACTCGACAGCCTTAGCGATAACGACGATGCTGCGTTGTTGTGTTTGTTATTTTCATTTTGTGGGATGTTCGTGCATTTGCGTTATACCCTTACAAAAATGGATTTACACAGTCTATAAACTGTATAAATCCGTTTCTGTCAGGGTAAACTCCTGTGTGGCCAATCCCCTCGTGGGTATGAGCCGGACTGCCCAGGCTGCGACGACAACAACAGCAGCCGTGCGTAGGAACGCATGTGCGGTCGAAGCCTTTGCTTTCTTCATATGGTGGCTATAATGCCAAGAATGTGGCCTTTCGAAGACCCAAAGTTCGCGGGCTGCGGTATTATGGGAGAAAGCGACGCTATATCTTTGCCTTTATTTTTATTTTTATTTTTTACCAGAAGCGAAAACAGCGTAGACATCGAAACACTCTACGGCCCTTTTCTGGTTGCATATCTTAGCACGTTAGGCAACGCACTGCGGACATAATTAGGATATTCAGAATTTCAGCACCCTGTAGCTGGCGCCGACTGTATGAAGTACAAAGCACTTTAATATCAAAGGGGTACAGCCATGAATAGTGGTTACGGTGCTCGGCACTTGAGTATGTTTCTTCGCTGTTCACATATGGTATCACTAAATGTTAAAGGGACACTAAAGGCAAATATTGAGTCCACTTGGATTCTTGAAATAGCATTCCAGGAACTATAGCTAGCAATCAAAATATTGGGTGCGACCGAGGCGCCGCGGTGACGCGGTGGCGGTAGCCGGAACTTTTGCTGTAGGCAAACGAGTCGTATAACGGTTTTGAATAGAGCCAAAAGCGCACGGAAAACCCCGACGAAAATACGCAGACACATTCTCTGTACGTGCATTTTCGTCGCTGTTTTCCGTGTGCTTTTAGCTCTATACAAGAAGGACTATACGAGCATGACCAAACGGCCGCATTCGTGTAACGGTTTACGGGCATCGCGTGACATGAACGCATGACGCCTCGGCCGTAATTACCACAGCGACTGCAAATAGCGCGGGCACGGCCACACTGCCTAACGAAGGCAAGAACATTTAAGGAATAAAACCTCGAGTCACTGATGTATGTAATTTATGACACAGTTTTACATGGCAAGTGTTTGCCTTAAAGGAAAGAAGTGTAAATTTAAGGGCTCGTTTGCTTTGTTAGGCACAATACTAATAAAAACTAACAGAGAATGATGCCTTGGCATCATTGTCTGTTAGTTCTTAAGTGTTTGCCTTGCCATATAAGGCTCCGCTGCGGTGGTGCAGTGGTTACAGTGCTCGGCTGTTGACCCGAAGGTCGCGGGTTCGATCCCGGCCGCGGCGGTCGCATTTCGACGGAGGCGGAAGGCTTTAGGCCCGTGTACTGTGCGATGTCAGCGCACGTGAAAGAACACCAGATGGTCAAAATTTCCGGAGCCCTCCACTACGCCATGTCTCATAATCATATGGTAGTTTGGGCGCGTAAAACCCAGGATATTATCATTAATTGCCATATAAGGGAAATACTTGCATATACAAGGGCTGGCCGGTCCGAGGGACGCAGCCGGGTGAGCGACGCTATTGCGTTCCGCAGGATTAAATAAAGTTGTTTGCAATTCAAGTGTTTCCCTTAGCGAGGTAAGCTCCCTTAGCGAGCCCTGTACCTCCCAGTACTGAATTTTACGAAGGCCATAAAGCCTAATTTCGAATGCCCTGTATATGAACATACATAAAGGGAGAATGACCCCTCCCCTCCCCCCCCCCCACCCCCCCGCAAAAAAAGAGAAAGAAACATCTGGCTACACCTTCGAGCGGCAACAACCATATTTAAACACTGACGCAGAATGCGCTACTACACACAAACGCGCATACCACACACACACGCACGTACACATGGTACGCGCACCCACACGCGCGCGTGTGGGCTCAACAGAATAGAAAAACTTTAATGAAACAAACTTGTTTTAATGGGAGGAGCCTTAGCAGGTGTGGGAAAGTCTGGGCGCATATTTGCATCTTTCCGAGAAAGCACATATGTTACCAAGGTTCGTTGAAAACACCATTTATCCCCGTTAACAACTGACAGCAGCGTCGCCGCACTGCTTCCTGACGTCACGACCATCATCTCAATAACACAACGGCCGCGAAAAAATAACACGTTTCTCCCGACACCGCAAGATTGCCGTCACGCGATAACGAGCGTCAACCACAGCCGCAACCACGTCATCAGGAGAAAAAATAAATACATAAAACGTATTGACCAGTTAGCCGGCAATGCATATGCCCCGAGATCATGCGAGGAACGCGTATCGCCTTACCATCTTAATCGTCTGCTAGCCGAGCCTCGACAGCCAATTGGGAATGCACGCAGCGTCTCGAAATATCGTCTGCTCGGTATGTGCTTTAGAAAATCGTCTGCTCGGTATGCCAATTCTCGCTATGTCATACTTCACTTATTTGACCTTCACATGCAGCCAATGCGGTCGGACGACTGTTGAATAATAATAATGCCACGTGGTCGTGACGTTGACGAAGGCGGCAGTCGGTACGTCCAAGATCAACGAAGCGACCGGCCAAAAAAGAAACCAACCGGCCCAAATCAGCACTTTAGTGCATGTCCAAGATGAAACTGTTTATTTGGCCGAACTTGTGGCCGGTAAACGGAAAGTCAGATTACAGCAATACACACTGGCACTGATAGCGGCGAACAGAGCGTCGGCCGTCAATCAACTGACAAGCGGTGAAGCGCGTCGGCTCTTATAGATGTATCACCGAAGATTCCAGCATTATCGCTTGCGGCCGCGTAAGTTGCAGAACTAACACCAATGTTCGCGTTGAGCAGGTAATCTGATGCCAAGGTTCTAACATTATCTAGACAGTTCCCAGTCATTCGGGCGCGCTTTGCGCACGGCAGCAGTTACATTGCAATGGGACGGTAACACGAAAATAGAAAGATAGGAGTGGGCGTGGCACTAATAATAATTGCAACCTAGCTCTTGGACGGGGAACGCCATGCCCATTCTGCCAGCCACTTTGTAATAAGAAAAATAACAGTAACTCCAGGGTGTTTACGAGCCACAAGCACGATATGGTTATGAGGTACACCGGCCTGGATTGATTTCGACCACGTGAGGTTCCTTAACGTGCACCTAAATGTAAGCACACGGGTGTTCTTTGCATTTAGCACTCATAGACATGCGGCCGGCGCGGTCGGTATAGTTCAACAAGCGCCTTAAAATTCAGCTACGCGAAGGACGGCCGTAGAAAGAAGCAAGATATTAGGAATTTTTAGTTTAGGGAGCCGACACGTTTTGGGGCCCCTGTTCGAAAACTCGCGATCAAGGAGTTTTAGACTAGGGTATGCAAGGCTGTGCGCGTTAGCATTTGTCGCCGCTGCGCATGCGTCGTACGCTATCCTCTTGTGACGGAAATAGCGTACGTACGCAATTAACGCAATCTTCGTGTGCACTATTCCGTACGTATACGTAAACCATGTGTATGTATACTTGAAAGCAAAGGTGAAGGAAAATGAAAGACACTTTCGCGTCACCATTCGGTGTCAGCGAACCGTGGAAATTCAACCAGGGATGGGTACATGCAGTGTCAGTCAAACGTAGATATTTGCACGATTCCAGCACGCCCGCGATTGTAACGCGTAGGTAATCTTACATGAGGAAAAATTAAAAAAAAAAAAAAAGATTGACGACGACTTCACCTTCGAGTTCGTTTGTTACGCCCACACAAATTTGAGAGCTACATTTATTGAAAAAGGCGTATTCAGTTTTTTTTCCTCTTTTTTTTTGTACAAACACCGCACACGAGAAGTTTCTGCATTGCAGACTTCCTCCTATTAAATAGTAATTGAACGTGCTGAATTGTTTATCACTGACTTGGCAATAATCGAAAACACTTGGGAAGTCTGAAGTTAATATGAAATGGTCGATGACTTTCTCGTTGCAGAAATCACCCGACACCAGTCTACACGAGCCACTTATTTTGCTAAAGCATAGCCAGGGTTTTATTTTGTATATATGTGTGTTTGTACTCTTGATCAATCAATCAATCAATCAATCAATCAATCAATCAATCAATCAATCAATCAATCAATCAATCAATCAATCAATCAATCAATCAATCAATCAATCAATCAATCAATCAATCAATCAACTGGTTTTTCGATAGATTGTTTTCCAAGCGCTTACGTCACACAATCAACAAGTGTGCAACGCAACAAGTTTGCCAATGTCGATTTCGTCTGCTCGTACGGCATCGAGCAGAAGGAACAGTAAACACTTGCGTGCAGACGACGTCTTGTACGGGACGTCTTCGTGACGTCTTATAGATGTGACGCACTGTCTGCGACGCGAGATGAAAATACACAACAATGAGATTGTTCGCGTGACTGCAGCGCCTTGCCGTATAGGGGTCACTCAATGACCTCGCCGCGTCTCAACAAGACAATTACGCCCGATCACGAGGCGCGCGTGGAAAGCAAAAATACCCGAGGCCATTTATCTTGATAGAACTGAACGGTTAGGGTTAATGGAACGGAATCGTTTTCGTTTTGCAATGCGTTTTCCCATCGTCCTCCGAGAATCCCGACGCAGTTATTTACGTCGCGTTTATCCCTTCCCGTGGCTTTGCTCGTAGTTTCCTAACTAGCTACGCGAGATCAGCGTAATTATACCTACTAAACGCACTAAAGTTTAGGTTAGCATTTAGGTTAGCACAGCTAGGCTTAGGAATACGTAGTTAGGCGTATACATGCACGTTTCTTGCGAAAACCTTAAGCGCATCATCGCCAACAGTTGCACTGGCGCCATTATACCTTACGTAACTACCAAATTAACCCGAGCGTTTTCGTGTACAGACAACGGCAAACTGCTGTGACGACGGTCATATGCGCGCGCAAAGCGTGAGCAGCCCCCCCCTCTCCCCCCTAATGCGCCGTCTTTGCACGGCGCTTTCTGATAGTGAAGGCCTTAGTAAGAGGACCCTCCACCCCCCCCTAATAAAAACCCTGGTCATGCCTATGACGACGTTAACCTACAGTATACAGCCGACAGCGGTGAATCACTCCGAAAATATTGCCGTCATTTGGAAACAACTTCGTCGCCAGGTGCAAGCCGGGAAGTAAGACGGGGGGACATCGGTATTTATGCTGCGTGAAAGAAAGAAAGAAAGAAAGAAAGAAAGAAAGAAAGAAAGAAAGAAAGAAAGAAAGAAAGAAAGAAAGAAAGAAAGAAAGAAAGAAAGAAAGAAAGAAAGAAAGAAAGAAAGAAATGAAGAAGAGAAGAGCACTTATCAGGCGCGAATGCCTTCTCGTTGAGTGCGTACTCCGAGCGAAACATTCGGCGTACATTGCCGACCACTTACCCGAGAGGAGTGCGCGAAGTAGACAGACGCGTCCGCGGCGGCGCCAGAAGAATCCCCGCTACGAGATAAGACGGCTGTTTCGTTCATAGGCTCCCCGTGTAAACACCTTCGAAAAGTATCGGCTGCAGAACAAGCACGGGTCTTTCAAGACGGCGTGTAAGAGCATGAATGGTCTGTTTGACCCAGTTGTATCGAGAAGACTTGTCTATATACGTCTAAAAGAAGCCGCGCGGCAACCGGATGAGGCCTTGTTTAACTCACTGTTTAATTATGAAGTGAGTGACAGTGAGCATACATGTCAGTCTAAATACGCGATTGCTTTTCTTTTAGGTGTGTGCGATGTCAGTGCACGTTAAAGAACCCCAGATGGTCAAAATTTCCGGAGCCCTCCACTACGGCGTCCCTCATAATCATATCGTGGTTTTGGGACGTAAAGCCCCACATATAATTATGATGATGATGATGATGATGATTATTATTATTATTATTATTACTATTATTTATATTATTATTATTATTATTATTACTATTATTATTATTATTATTATTATATTTCTTTTAGGTGCGAAACGCCTTAGGGGATCGGCTTGTCGGCGTCTTCCGTCGTCACGGTGTGTCACGTAGTCACGGTCCATCATGATGTTAACTATACGTGATGAGTCATCCTATGACGGCATCATGACGACACAAGGCCGACAAAATTTGTGACGCAATCATGATCATGACGTGGCGAAGCACCTTAGGGTCTCGGCTTGTCGGCGTCTAATGTCTAATGTCGTTACGGTGTGTCAAGTAGTCACGGTCAATCATAAAAACGGGTATGCACCTCAAAAATAGGGTAAATCCCGCAACTCGACACCGCTCGACTAAAAATGAAGACAGCAACAGTTAGCCCAACAAATAGCCGACGACGTTAGTGGAGCTGAAACACCCTTCCCTACATGCCGTAGGAAACTGAAACTGGGTATGTAGGGAACAAGAAGAAAAAACACTGCATGCTTGGCCCCTCCCCAGGTTTCACGTTAGTGGAGCTGAAAACGTCCTTCCATACATGCTTCGCTCCTCCCCTTTTTTTAACACGAAAGTGTTTTATGCCGGGGTCCACCAAGATTTGAGTGACGTATTTCCGTCACGGAAATGACGTCGAAAAAATAGACATGATCAGAAGACAAAGTTCCGTCAACGGGAGTCGAACCTACGACCTCTGGGTCCGCGACAAGAGATGCCGGGCACGCTAACCACTGCGCCACGGTCACATACATTGCAGGCTTTAAAAACAAGCCTTTTATATCTACCACTGTCCTCTCACAGTGCTCTTGCTAAGAGAAGCAATGCACTATGACCGTGAAATGCACGATTAGTTTCTTCACAGCGTTGTTTCTCCGCGTCCGTCCCATTCGGCGTGTCCCAGCCGGCCAACGGGGAAGACACGACGCGCGTTGCGTTTCCCTCTGGTCGGGCAGCGTTGTTCAATAACTCTAACATGCCGCGAGTAGGCGACCTTAGCCCAAGTTCGGCGCCCAATCATTGACGCTCTTCTGGCTGTCACACCGTTTTCAATGACTCCGCTCTCACCGTACAGCTACCACAAGCATCTATGACCACAAGGGTTTCTTTAATCATTCATCATAGACGTTAGTCGTCGGGATACAGATGTACCATCAAGCGGCAACGTGGATGCATCCACGTTAAACGGTGCTATAACTGTCAACACACCAAGACATTGTGCAAGCTCTCTTATATCAATGTGCAGTAAACATTCGACTACTTCTGTAAGGACACGTTGCACTTTCGTGTTATACCGATTCCTATGATGGAGGGATCAACCATGTTTTTCTTTAACTTCGCTCCCCCCAAGGCCGCCGAGGTGGCTCAGTGGTTACGGTGCTCAGATGCTGACTCCGAAAGACGCGGGTTCTGTACTGCGGCCGCGGCGATCGCATTTAGGTGGAGATCAAATGTTATAGAGACTCGTGTAATGTGTGATGTCAGTAGGTGCAATGAGGAATGTTAGGTATGCGGCGTCGATGTGCGACGTTGGGACGTCGAGGACCGAATCGCCCCATTCGATTCGTTGTTCGAAATTTTCGAACACTGACCGACCCTTCCCGCACCCCTAATAAGGGACAAACTCGCAGGGTCCTTTATGCATTCGCCCATAAGCGTGCGCAGGGTTCCCCTTCAGGGGGGGGGGGGGGCGAAGGTTCGTCGCAGCACCCCCCCCCTCCCTATTATGTCAATGTATGGGGCTGGCTTTCCGCCCCCCCTTCTCGCCCCCCCCTGCCCCCCCCTCCCCGTGTGCGCACGCCTATGCATTCGCCTAAGGCGACACGAAGGCGAAAGCCTACTCCTTTTTCTTCTCTGTCGATCTATCCTCTTCCGGACCCCCCAGCGATAGCTTTCTGCCCTGAATGTGATTTTGCACTGCCTCTAAGATGGGAGGCACGTCGCCTGGTATTCGAAAACGCAGCAACGATTTCAGGTGGTGTTGCCCATAGTTGTGGCTACTTCTTGCATTCAGCGTGGAGCGCGCAATGTCATTTGCGATCATTCGAAGCACGGCAGCAGCATCAGACCTTGAAAGGGGTATAGCCTCTTCTTCGTCACCTTGAAAAGCTGACCGAGCAGCACGATCGGCTTGTTCGTTGCCTATCACGCCACAGTGTTTTGGCAACCATTGAGATGTCACTTCGTCTCCTTTCTCAGGTGACGTATGAAAGAGGTGTCTGATCTCGAATAGCAGTTGTTTTTACGGTCCACGCGGCAAGGCTAATAACAGAGATTGTACGGCTCTCTTTGGAATCGCCGAAGAGAGGCCACTCTGCCATGCCGATTATGGCTAAGAATGGCTTTCACAAAGTCATTTTCGTTTCGTGTAGGGGTGGTCGACAACGCTCTTTGCGACGCCTGTGGTACCGAGGAGACTTTGCAACAAAATTTCGGGGGGGGGGGGGGGGGGGGTTGAACCTCCCCTTGTGTACGCCCATGCCTGCGAGGTATATTATAACTGTTGGTTGAAGTACAGGTGTGACGTACTGCCGTATTGAATGTGCTACTTGCCTATAGCTTCTAAATAAAACTGTCACATAAAAATTAAGCTTCCGAACACCACAAGTATAGCTAAAAATGAGATGAACCAGATAAACATTTTATCACAGCATGTTCCTTCGCACAAAAAGCTGCCAACCAACAGTGATGAATTCTGTATTTGCAAGAACAATTCACACTGATACAACACCTACCTCCGTTGTTATTCATGTGATGAATAACAACGAATTCTCTTAATGAAGCCGTATACCGCACAAGACTGCCGCTCTGCTCTGCTCTGTGACGGTGCGTGTGTGTGTGTGTGTGTGTGTGTGTGTGTGTGTGTGTGTGTGTGTGTGTGTGTGTGTGTGTGTGTGTGTGTGTGTGTTTGTGTGTGTTTGTGTGTGTGTGTGTGTGCGCGTGCGTGCGTGCGTGCGTCTGGGTGCTCCTCCTCTCTTTCTCTACTCTTCTTTCAATCTCCCCCCATCCCTTCCCCCTGTGCAGGGTAGCATACCGATTATGCCAAACTGGTTGACATCCCTGCCTTTCCTCTCTCTCTTGTTTCCTTCTTTCCTTGCGCCTCACCCATAGTTTTGCATTGCCTCCGTGATCGGCTCACCTATGACCAAGCGACGATGTCACGTGATGACGCCATCATGTGACGTCACAAATTTCGGCGCTATATGACATTACACTCTAAACGTGGTAACCGACAAATGTGATTTTGTGCTATGTAGTAAGGGGTACATTAGCTTTGAGTACATGCATTCTAAACTTGGTAACCCTTACTATCGGTGCAGAAAATCACATTTATCGGTTACTGCGTTTAGAGCGTATGGTGACGTGCTCACTTGATGATGATTTTTTTAGCATGATTCGCGCTGACGCCGCCGACGGTCAATTTCCGAGTTTGATGATGCATCTAAGGCTTTCGCATTAATAATTAAAGATAGCCGGTCCGCTACCTCCGACGAGAGAAGACGGCGTGGAAGGTTTTCAGCGCACAGGAACAAATCCGCGTCGCAGCAGCACGGAGGTAGGTGTATATGTACACGTACAAGTACAAGTGCCAGGAATAGCATTAACGACCCTGAACTATCACCTGTCCTTCGGTCTGAATCCCTTTTCTATCAATTTTTTTTCTTTTTTTGTTCAGCAAGCCAAGGCTTGCAAATGAAGGGTGGTAGCCTTGGAAATAAGTTTAGCGTGATGTTTTATTCTTCTTTTTTACGATTAAGTGAAAAGGCAGCAAGGGGCGGATATAAAATCGATTTATGTTGAGTCGGTATCCAAAACTGCCGTTTTGGACCTCCTGTATGCTCGCGGTGAAGTTCATGCCACGTCTTGCGAGACCTCTGAAGCGGCCCAAGAAACCCTGTCTAACATGCCATTTGATTTGATTGGATTGGATTAACATTAAGAAGAAATGTCCCATTCGTTCTGTCACTATTTTGTTCGTATTTTAATGCGCCGAGTTTTATTGTGTAAATGAGTTGTCGTGATTCAAAATGTATTTTTTCCTTGCCTCTCTTGTATACCGCATAATGCAATGTTTACTACATTCCAGCGTATGTTGCAGTAACATTTTTTATGTTCTCATTTCCTTATGTATTTATATCAGTTCCTTTTGTACACTTCACACGTTTTAAACATTTTCTTGTATCACCCCCCCTTACGCAATGCCTCTAGGGGCCTGTAAGGTACTTTTACATAAATAAATAAATAAATAAATAAATAAATAAATAAATAAATAAATAAATAAATAAACATATGGCTGATGAGAATTATAGACTTTTCTTCGAGATTAGCTCGCGTAGCATGGATTTCAGCTTGATTATAACTGATGAGAAGTCGTTGGAACAGGCAACGAAGTAAGACGGATAGCCGGGCTAGTTGGTTTGAATTGGTTTTTGATCCAAATGCGCGCAATCACCCTTTCAGACTCCACCTACGAAGTGCAGTCGGTAAATGTGTCAAACTTGCACAACATCATTCAATAATATCTGGGGTTTAACGTCCCAAAACCAAGATATGATTATGAGAGACGCCGTAGTGGAGGGCTCCGGAAATTTCGACCATCTGGTGTTCTTTAACGTGCACTGACATCACACAGTACACGGCCCTCTACCATTTCGCCTCCATCGAAATGCGACCGCCGCGGCCGGGATTGAACCCGCGACCTTCGGGTCAGCAGCCGAGCACCCTAACCGCTATACCACCGCGGCGGACACAACATCATTCAAGGCACTCGACATTTTATTGATACGAAAATAATGTAAGAAATTAAGGTACGTGTTTTAGTGTAATTAATTTAAATTGTAATTCAGTAGCTATGGATCCTGAATCCATTCATGTTATTTTCTCATAAAGAGAGAATATCTCAGGCTAGAAATGTAGCTCAAATTTATTTTCGGTTAGATTCATTTCGAGCAAATAAAAAGACGGCAGATCCCACTCACTGTGGGAATCGATGTAATGCGAAGCAGCCAGGAAGGAGCAAATCATGTATTACATAATTTGCATGTCGTGTTTTACATGTTACGACCTGTCATTTGTGTTCGTCATACAGTCACATCGCGATATACCAATTTTGGTGTATGTCAAGCTAGCGAACTGGACGCAAGCGCACCATGAGCGTGGCATGTAAATGGCATTGTAGATGATATGCATGCCAAGATTTTCGTGTTACCACCTGCCACTTATGTTCGTCATACAGGCATGTCACTCAATACAAAATTTGGTGTATATCAAGCTAACGAAACGGCCGCGAGCAGGCCATGAGCGTGGCATGCAAGTCATGTCGCTCATGACATGTCATGATTTCCATATTACCACTTGTCATTTATGTTCGTCATACAGTCATGGCACTCAATACCAAATTTGGTGTATATCAAGCTAACGAAACGGCCGCGAGCAGGCCATGAGCGTGGCATGCAAGTCATGTCGCACATGACAAGTCATGATTTCCATATTACCACTTGTCATTTATGTTCGTCATAGAGTCATATCACTCAATACCAATTTTGGTGTATATCAAGCCAACGAAACGGCCCGATCGCGCCATGAGCGTGGAATGCAAGTCATGTCGCTCATGACATGTCATGATTTCCATATTACCACTTGTTATTTATGTTCGTCATACAGTCATGTCACTCAATACCAAATTTGGTGTATATCAAGCTAACGAAACGGCCGCGAGCACGCCATGAGCGTGGCATGCAAGTCATGTCGCACATGACAAGTCATGATTTCCATATTACCACTTGTCATTTATGTTCGTCATAGAGTCATGTCACTCAATACCAATTTTGGTGTATATCAAGCCAACGAAACGGCCCGATCGCGCCATGAGCGTGGAATGCAAGTCATGTCGCTCATGACATGTCATGATTTCCATATTACCACTTGTCATTTATGTTCGTCATACAGTCATGTCACTCAATACAAAATTTGGTGTATATCAAGCTAACGAAACGGCCGCGAGCAGGCCATGAGCGTGGCATGCAAGTCATGTCGCTCATGACATGTCATGATTTCCATATTACCACTTGTCATTTATGTTCGTCATACAGTCATGGCACTCAATACCAAATTTGGTGTATATCAAGCTAACGAAACGGCCGCGAGCAGGCCATGAGCGTGGCATGCAAGTCATGTCGCACATGACAAGTCATGATTTCCATATTACCACTTGTCATTTATGTTCGTCATACAGTCATGTCACTCAATCCCAAATTTGGTGTATATGAAGCTAACGAAACGGCCGCGAGCGCGCCATGAGCGTGGCATGTAAATCATAGTTTTCATGACAAGTTAGTCATGTTTTTCCTGATATGACCAGCCAGTTGTGTTCGTCATACAGTCATGTTATGCGATACCAAATTTGGTATAAATCCCATTAACGATACGGCCAGGAGAGCACAAAGTCGTAGGCGGCTAGATAGCTAGATAGATAGATAGCTAGATAGATAGATACGCTCAAACTCGCCGAAGTTCGCTAAGAAATGCTTCGCATTTAAAAATTATACTTTCGACGAGGCTCGCGGAAAGCGGCACGTCGATCGAACGACTTGTCGAACACGGTAGTGCCTTCAGCTGAGTGATCATATACAAGAGTACACCGCAGAATGAAGTCAAATGAAGACATCTTCATTACACAGCATGTTCCATTTATCCAAAACTCGATGTATATGTTCCTCTTTCTTAGCCATCAGTCGACACAACTAGCAAACGCAAGTATGCATCGTATAAATCGCACCTGCACTCTCCCAGACACTTACTGACGTTCATGAACTTTACCACATGTACATGAAAAATAGATTAGAGCTAGACCAGCAATTGCAAACACTTTCTCCTCGATGCCAACACTGTCAGGAATTACGCGAAGTGCATGCGTCAAGCCAGATGAAACGACGCATGTCGCGGCAAAGAGAGGCATGCTGCTCAAATAGAAAACTTCAAAGGCCTTGTCGAAAGGCTCTAATGGTCGAATAAGTCACATAGGAAAATCTTAACTTTCCTGACCCCCTAATTGTAAATACTTTTATCAGCTTCACATGCACATTTTTTTATTTGTTTATATTCTTTTTGTCATTCTTTTCTTCCCTCTCTTCTGAAATCTTTTAGTCCCCTTCCCCATCCCTATGCAGAGTAGCATGTCAGCGCTATCTTGACGCCGGCAAAAATCTCTGCTTTTCTAATAAAGAGTCTCTCTCTCTTCAAGGGAGTGTACGCTGAATTCAGAAGGTACTTTCTGGGCAGACATTTTGGATTTAGGTTGTTTGACTGGCTATGGCTCGAAATTCTGCGTCGCCTCTATATCGTGTTCTAAACAGCTTCGCCGCTCATGTTTATTCACATAATGGAATGGCTGAGAATATGTTTTTCGTCTCCATTTCCTTTTCTTTCTTTTTTTTTTTCATTTTGAGCGCGAGCACTCCAATGACGGCCAAAAGCTGCTCCCTTCCGAAAGCGCGCCACCTTCTGCGGCCGTCGTCATTCGGTTGCCATGGCGATTGCATCCGCTCGCGAAATCACTGCCGCAACAGTCTGCCGCGGCCATTTAGGAAAGTCTCTTACGTAAAAGCCCGTTTCCTTGATCCGAGCCCACTTTCCTTTCTAGGCAGAGATTAACGGGGTCGTGATGATTATCCGAAGCCTCCTGCAATGACGGCCGATACATGTGACAAGTGCGTCAGCGAGATTTGAGCTTCGCGACTATATGGAGGAAAAAAAAGGAAGACAAACGTACACAACTGTCTCGTTGAACCGTATTAGCAGGCGTGTTATTACTACAGTGTAGCTTTGCGCACATGTACTCCCGCCCCCCAAAAGTTCTCGGAACGCGAAATTTCCGAGAAAGCTATATTGCCGCTTTGTATGATAACGCGGCCTCCAAATAAATATTCCATCCTGTAGTAGTGCCTCAGGTTTCACAATACTGGAGCTGCCGTACGTCTTTTTAGGGGCGAAGCTCCTTAGGGCGTAGGCTAGTCCGGCGTCGTCCTGCGTAGTTGTCGTCGTCGTAGCCACCCCTGTGCGATGACGATGACGCTGCCATCTCGGCACAGCACTGTGCCGCATAGAGGGTACATGGAATGTAACCACTATGCGTCATAACGATGACGCTGATGACGATGACGATCGCGATGCCATACAACACATGGCATCGCGATATGGTCTCACATGCATATCGTTTGACCACATGCAACCAACCACCATCCGAGGAACCTGCATCGATCTCGTCTTTGCAAACTTTCCACTACGACTCATCCAGGAACCACTCTCCCTCCATTTCACCGACCATAAAGCCGTTATAATGAAGGGAGAACGGAAGCCACGGCTTATGTAAACGGCAACCACGACCAACGAAGGAACGAAAACAAAACGGAAAATCACGGCTCACGAATAAAATATAAATTTCTTGTATATATACACACGGTGTTTGTCACGTCTTTGATGATGTACTGGGCGAATTTCACGGAAGATTCACCGTTTACCGATGAACCTCCGGAGCTTCGCCCACTCATCATCATTCACTCCGTGGATATGCTGTGATTTTTTTTCTTCTGCAGGCGTTCTAAATAAAGTTGTTTTCTCTCTCTCTCTCTAAATGCACCTGGCTGTACGTCTACTAGCGCTAACGCGGACGGAACTGACAATACAGCATTCACGCTTGTGCCCGCGTGTTTCAGAGGAACGCAACAGGTTGCACCATTTTTTTTTAATCGAACGGCCGGGGTAGAGTAGGTTGTTAATTAAGAGCCCGGTGTCGCAGAAATTCTGATGTTGGCGGCGTTGGCTGTGAGCGAAAAATCAGTGTTGTCCGGTAGACAAAAATCCCGATGGACACAAGTAATAAAAATGAGGGCCCATATTTTCAAAAACATCTCACGCTAAAATTATTCGCAAGAGAACATATTTCAGCCAATACCAACCGGAAAACGCTCTTACGAAACAGAAGCTTCGTGAATATGGCCCCAGGTGTCCGAGTCGAAGTCGAACCTAGGCCTAATTCTGCGAAGTCAAGAGTTCGACCCTCCAGCGCTCGGAACTCAGCCGAACAATATCTGCACACCGTTAACTTGCAATTCGCAGCATCGCGCCGCAATCGACATCAACCGATCCGCGTATGCAAATGAGCACTGCTCGCGCGGTCTCCATCTCTCAGTGAACATCGTCACAGAGGCAGTTATTGCGACAGCCTATATGCATTCATTGCACTGCGCGATATCCCTAAGCACGCACGCATGCCGCTAATGGCGTAGGAACTCGGGTCAATTGCTTCCTGGAAGCCGAAAAAGATACAACGGTGTTTACGAAGAGGCCCTGACTTTTCTAAGTCATGGAAGAAGACGTACCTGCCCTCATCGATATTGCCGCAAACGCCGAAAGCATCGCGAAGCTATTTCCAGAAAGAAAGAAAGAAAGAAAGAAAGAAAGAAAGAAAGAAAGAAAGAAAGAAAGAAAGAAAGAAAGAAAGAAAGAAAGAAAGAAAGAAAGAAAGAAAGGAAGAAAGAAAGAAAGATGCAACTGCCAGGAAAGCGCAATAAACCGTCGTCCACATTTATTTTTGTCCCTCTTATCTATCGTAAGACTCTCAGTCAGTTCGCTTTGGCCATTAAGATTCTCGATACGGCGTCTTCCCAGGAGCGTCGAATGGGCTCCATTGCGATTTCATCGCGCAACTCCACGAGGAAGGAGTATTAACGCGAGCTCGTAAGCCGTCTCATCGCCAACGCATGCGCACGGGAAGTATAGATATACGTAAATGCAAAAGCTCTAGAGACATTCGTATATTTTGCATAAACGCACGCACACATCAGCGAATGCGTACGCATATACGTAAAACCTCCCGATAAGCAATATATTACAGGAGCTGAAATATGGGGGGAAAGCGAAGATTGCCGTGTGCGTGCCTGACGTGCGCTTACCAGTCTTCGTGCGCTTACCAGTTTCATAATGTCGCTGTACCAACCAGCTCGGACCCTTGCCACTGACGTACTGCTTTCCCTCTCGCAATGCCCAATGCGCCCTCCGAGAGCTCTTCCCTTCATCCACGCCAGGAATCGGGCCTTCATCGACGCGTTTTACCGAGCAACAATCCAGTTGCTACAGGCAACAACGACTGCAGTGCGTTTTTATCCAGACACCAATGAAATGCGCCCATTGGAAACAATGCAACCTCCCACCGAGCTCTTCCCTTCATCTACGCCGGGAATCGGGCCGTCATCCGCACGTTTAACAGAGCAACAATTCAGTTGCTGCAGGCAACAACGACTGCCGTACGTTTTTATCCAGGCACCAATGAAATGCGCCCATTGGAAACAATGCCACCTCCCACCGAGCTCTTCCCTTCATCTACGCCGGGAATCGGGCCGTCATCCACACGTTTAACAGAGCAACAATTCAGTTGCTACAGGCAACAACGACTGCCGTGCGTTTTTATCCAGGCACCAATGAAATGCGCCCATTGGAAACAATGCAACCTCCCACCGAGCTCTTCGCTTCATCCACGCCGGGAATCGGGCCGTCATCCACACGTTTAACAGAGCAACAATTCAGTTGCTACAGGCAACGACTGCCGTGCGTTTTTATTCAGGCACCAATGAAATGCGCCCATTGGAAACAATGCAACCTCCCACCGAGCTCTTCCCTTCATCTACGCCGGGAATCGGGCCGTCATCCGCACGTTTAACAGAGCAACAATTCAGTTGCTACAGGCAACAACGACTGCCGTGCATTTTTATCCAGGCACCAATGAAATGCGCCCATTGGAAACAATGCGACCTCCCACCGAGCTCTTCCCTTCATCCACGCCGGGAATCGGACCTTCATCCGCGCGTTTAACAGAGCGACAATTCAGTTGCTGAAGGTAACGACTGCAGTGCGTTTTTATCCAGGCACCAATGAAATGCGCCATTTGGAGACAAGTCGCCTCTATAAAAAGGCCAGATTGCCGTATCAGAACCCCTCCGAAATATGAAACTTAAAAGCTTTGCCTGCAGAATTTAATTTATTATTATTATTAATTTATTTATTAACTCAAGGGTCACTTATGAATCCGCCTCAGCCGACTCGAAGGCGAAATCCATATTTTTTTAGGAGCGAAGCTCCTTAGGCCGGCACCCCGCCGTCGCCGTTGAAGCTCCCTGGCACGGTGCCAGCTGTGGCGTCTCCCCCTCACGCGGGAGTATGAATCAACTTTATGAGCGCTGGGACGCGGATGGCGTCTGCACGATGCGCAAAGCGCGAGAATACGAACGCATGCGAAACGGAGGCAGATTAGTCTCCCTCTTTCTTCGACTCTGCCCTCTCCCCTCAGACCGGCGAACGCGCGAAACCATCGCTTCACCCTGTCGTTCTTCCAGTGGTTGGTCCGGTGCCTGGACAATGAAACGCCGCACGCGCCTAACGCCGCGTGCGACCCATTTCGAAAGAGCTTCGCTCATCGGTTGTATTCGTACACGGAACAACTGCTAGTTTTTTTTTTCTTCTTTTTCACGCGGGAGGTTCCATGTGTCGAACCTACCACGTGCCCGTCCGAAAGCTTTCCGCAACTAACGTCGTTGTGCAATAACTCCAGGATCGGAGGCACTGTAAGCTTCCTGCCACGTCACCTTGTTTCGCACTTGGAGGGCAGCCACGACTCACTTGTCGTGGCTGCCCCCCCAGCCCAAAAATTCTGGCGCCGCCCCTGGTTTCTTGTGAAAAACTAAAACATGCGAGCCTTTATCTACTTGTTCAGCGGCGTATGTTCAGGTCAAGATAGATATCCCCTTAACCTAAATTTAATTGCAGAATTTTCATCGGAAACTTTTTTTTCTTTTGTCCAGGTTCACCGGAGTCAACTTCAGTGGAGTCGGAGCTGATACCAGCGCGCAAGAACCAAAACTAGGGGTGTGCGAATATTCGAGTTTCGAATTCGAATCGAATAATACCTAATCGAATAATTCGATTCGACTTTCGAATAGCTGGTATTCGAAATTTCGAATAATTCGGCAGGGCGAATATCTAAAACACGAAAAAGGGCAATGGTGCAAGTTGGGTATAGGGTGGGTGGCTAGAAGAGAGAGAGAGAGAGAGAAACTAGAACAAACGCTAACGTCGTTACCATAGGCCTTTCCTTAAATCTTGCGCCGATATTCTTGTTCAAAAAAGAGTGCATGTACTGTTTATCCCGCAAGCACCGTAAAACGTCCCGACTATGGCCCGCGATACCCTCAGTGAATGGCTTCACATGTGAAAATGTGTTCATGCTGTGCAGTCGCCACGGCCGCACCACACCACTCGTTCACAAGCTCCCATCATTCTGGCGTGCAGTTAAATCACTGCTTTGAACGGGCGCCCGGAGATTTTTGGGCCAGGAGCACCTATGGTGATGAAGCACATCATTACCATTGTCAGATGAGCCATATTGCACGACCCCAGGGGAAAAAAGACTACCTACCGTATCCCCCCTGTTAGCCTTCAGGATATGTAAGGAGAGGCGCTGCTGACTGGAATGGCGCGAAGCCCCTGAATGGCGGCTCTTCTATCAAAATGATTGTGCGCCCGCAAAAGCCTAAAAAAAAGAACGAACAAGTGCGTAGTAAAGGTGTCAGCACGCCATGGCATCTTTGTCTTTCCTTTGTCTTGCCATAACTGGCGGTACATGTTTCCTGTAAATATACTATTCGAATTCGATATTTCTGGCCACTATTCGGCACTATTCAATTCGAATTCGATTCGAGATCAAATTTCACTATTCGCACACCCCTAACCAAAACCTTACATACACTTTTCGGCGTAGTTCCCGGAAAACGTTTGGAATGAATGTGCTGCTCAACCTAATCTGTATTCTGTTCAAGAGAGAGGCGGTAGATCCGTTAAGACGAATGCAAAAGAGATGCGGGGCTCTGCAGGCATTCATATTTTAACGAGTGCCCTGAAGATAACCCGAGTACGCATGGACGTACGCATGTACTGGTCGCGCCAAGTAAGCGTGGAGGTAATCACGAATGCAGTGCAGCGCGATAGGTTTTTCGAGGTTCGAAGCCACCTGTACTTTGCCGATTCTGACAGGCTGTCTGTAAGAAAGAAGGAGAGGAGAACGGGCTTTTCCTCTTGAAGCCAGTTGAGTTTTTCAGGATGAGCCAGAAGCCTAGGCACTACATCTACAAAGCGTGCCTAGAGCATCCCCTCTTCAGGAAAGCTCTGCGTGGACAAGCAAATGAATTATTTCACTGGCAGGTGTCCAATGCGGCAGTATGTCGCAAGCAAACCTTACTACTACTACTACTACTACTACTACTACTATTACTACTACTACTAATAATAATAACAATAATATCTGGGGTTTAACGTTCCAAAACCATGATATGATCATGAGGGACGCCGTAGTGGAGGGCTCCGGAAATTTTAACCATCTGGTGTTCTTTAACGTGCACTGACATCGCACAATACACGGGCCTCTAGCATTTCGCCTCCATCGAAAAGCGACCGCCGCGTCCAGGATCGAACCCGCGACCTTCGGGTCAGCAGCCGAGCACCGTAACCGCTACACTACCGCGGCGGACCGCAAGCAAACCAAACCTTGTTGGGCATAACAATTTCGTGCTGGCGGCGTCTGACGGCTTATATTTTGAACTTCGCTGTATACGTCTGGAACAGACCTGTTCCTTATGAGGACTTGTAGGAAATGGGCCTTGGGGGAGCTACTGTAAGGAAACTGACCTAAACGGTGAATCGACATGATGCCACATTTCTCTTCAGCGATAGGTACTTTACTGGAATAAAACTAGCGGGTTGCCAGCGGGCCCGGGAAGCGGTGTATAGGCTAAACCTTGCCTCGACCACCCGGGTGGCCTAGGCCAGGCCACCAATCTGCAGGTTCTAAATAAAGTTTTGTCCAGTCCAGCCAATCCTTGCTCAGGAACAGCATTATCCTGACTTGGACCGATCATGGCCAACCGCACCAATGGCGAAGCACCACGAATGCCAAATGACAGGTCAATAGAACGCGGAGAGTCTTACTGTATAGAGTACGCAGTGACGTCAAGCTTTGTCTGGTCAAACGGAAGGACAACAAGGCAGTCATTTTGTTGTCCGCCGCATTTGGAATTGACCCAGAAGGGAAGTCCCGAAGGTTGTCAACAGAAGAAAAGAGGAGGATCGAAGTCATTCAACCTGACGTTGTCGCGCAATACAACGAACACATGGGTGGTGATGACCTGCTGGACCGCAAGGTGGCCCACCACAGAATCTTGGTACGCAGTAAGAAGTGGACTGAGCGCTTCTTCACCCGTTTCATGGACATGACATGCTGCAATAGCTGGATGCAGTGCATGAGAGACTTCGAAATGGCCACGGTTCCTAAGAAGGAGAGGCTCGATTTGCTCAGCTTCAAAACAAACACAGCTAAAGTGCTCGTAAAAGCAGAGCTACCCAATTCAAGGGGGTCTAATTTGAATGCAGAAAGCGATGAGGAATTCACACCATTTAAGAGATCCAAGGTGATTCCTCTACCGCCGGACGAGGTGCGCTATGACACGACTGGACACTTTCCTGTACATGCCAAACTCAAGTTCCAGATGAAGTGTCGGAACTCTCCGTTCGAGGGGTAGTCGCGAGTGAAGTGCCGGAAACGCGACGTGTTTCTTTGCCTCCAATGTAGAAACTGTTTCGTCGAGTTCCATACGCCTAGAGTACCCACTTGGGTACCGGCAAGCTAACACAAATTTAATAAACTGTCTATGTTCTTATTGCTCCTTGCCATGGCGTTGAGACATTATGAGCATATCTCATGTTCAAGATGTAAGTGCATAAAAAAATAATCTGTACGGACTCTATATCCGCTATGTGACCACGCTGTATGAACTGGAAGACTATGCTCATGCGTTATACGCCCTATATTGCATATATGTACATAGTGCTTCTCATTATTTTTTCTTCTTTTATTTTTTTTAAAATTTTTCTTATCTTTGTGTGTATTTCGTATATTACTATCATGATGTTGGGATAGCCGGCTCTAACGTAATCTACCATCCCATACTTTTCTCATACATATAAAAAAACTACCTTCCGTTAGAGTTTTCACCAGCTACAATTTGTTTACGTTCTTTCGTGCTCTTTTGTGTTCATTAAAGACGTTTAAATTAAAAGTATCAAAAATTTTCAATAAAAATATCAAGAATTGTTGTCTTAGGTGTGAGGCGGATAAGCCTGACGATGACCGGTCCACCGGTCGAAACCGTTGGCAAATAAAATTAAGACAACCGCTAAGTTGTGTCTCTTCTCTTCCCAAGTACGTTTGGTCAACTGAAAAAAGCTTCTTCGGTATATACATTTTCCTCAAATCTGTTCCTTCAAATTTCCTCCTTCAAACCTGTTCAGCGGTCACATTTTACTCTTCATTCGAACGGGGAAAATCAAATTTAGCCCTTAGCTTACGCTTCCTCATAACCAAGCCTCGTACAAGCCACCAGCGAGCGCGAATAACATCTTTCGTAACCTGCACCACTGCAGACACACGCGTGGAGTGGACATTACCACTCCGTGTAACGTGACGTAGTCTTGACGTCAGCAGGAGGACGGGAAGGAAGTGGACGACACCAGCGAAAACCACTTCGCACATTGATTTCCCTGGAAGTTTTCCTCGCTTTATATTCAAGTCGCGGTCGTCGTCTTTTTTTTTTCTTTTTTTTTTCCGCCAAGGCACGGCTCTCTCCGAGAACAATCTAGTGCTCGTGTGAAAGGTGCGTGTCGGGTATACCCATTCGAGGCCATTACAACGAGCTAATGTCTTCTTCACGCGCTTTTTATTTTCGTTTATTCTATTTTAGTGCAGCGATTAACCGCAAATAGAAAGCAAGAGAACGAGGTGCGGACAAAATGCTGTAAGTCACAAAAAAAATTGGCCCGCGTATCTGCGTGCCTCGCTGCAAATGTCGTCGAAAGGCAATAGTCTTCTGCCGGCCGTACTACACGTGAGATATGGACGCCACGTGGCAGTGGCATCGGGAAACATGAGCTTGTGCAGAACCCAGAGCCACTGCCAGGTGGCAGCACCATGTCGTCGGCAGAGGGCTTTATCGTGCGTAGCTTCGCGTTTTCAGCGCAGCCTAAGAAACACTAGGGTCTTTAGAATTACGTATCTATGTATTTTCAAGTAAAGGAACACACCACCTAATACTTAGGAATTGATGTTGCGCCTCAGATATGCGTAATATTTCCTTTTTGATCGACAATGTTCACAAGTATGAAGGCAGCTACCAGTTCAAGATGGCTGGGCGTTCAGCAAGTGCTTAAACTTTGGCCGGGTGGCTGAATCATGTGACAGACAGACAGACAGACAGACAGACAGACCAAAATTTCTGCGTTCATGTATCCCAAGAAAGACTATTGTCTTTAAAACTTTCACGACCCGCAGTAAGCAGTTTTACAGCCGAATATTTTTGCTGGTTCATGTGAAGTATTGAATTAGAACCGAAAGTGTACATGGAGTTTCGAAAGAAGGAGTTATTGGGTTCTTCTGAAAAAAAAATCACAAATATTAGAGGTAAAAAACAACAACACTGACGAAGTAAAATAGAACGTCAGAACTATGGTGAAAAACTACAGTTAAGCAGCAACGTAGACTTGAAGATTAATTAATTTTGAAAGAAAATTCAGCTAGGAAGCCGCTAAGAAATAAGATAGGAGTGAGAGGACCCTGGACGCAAAACACGAGCACTGGCGAACGTTGGCTGACTCTACCTAATGTTGAATAAATTTCATGACTTTGGCTACCTAACCGCTGTCTTGACTAAAGTTCACCAAGCTGTTGTGTAATGTTTCCTAAAGTTTAAGAAACTGTTGTCTAGTGTTCCTTAACTGCTTTTTCATTTAAATAAAAATAAACGGAGTTTTTGTCGCCATTACTTGGCAACGGCTACCCATTTCCCCTTGGTTGTTACGATATAAAAACATTAAGAAACAAAAATAATATATACACATATATACAGTCCTACATCGGTGAGTCCAAAAGTTCTCGTTTGGGCAGAGCAAACACATAGTCACGATGCACACATTTAATCTCGTTCGCTCAATATTCATCATAAATCTTGGTGTCTTCAAAAATAAAAAAAATGCCCCCCACCTCCCCGAAGGGAATCGTGAGGAAATGCGAATGCATTTCTTGCGCCGACACCGACTTCTGCCATCGCCTTGAGAGGCGCCCAGCCAGCGAACGGTCGAGAGTGAGGCGCGAGCGGACGGGAGAGTGGGGCGCAGGGAGGAGAGAGAGCGAACAGCGAGAGAAGGAGCGGCGAAGCACTGCACCTACCCTCTCCTACACTCTCTCGCACCACATGCTCCGGTTGCTAGGGGCGAGGATAAGCGCGCGCGCCCGCAGCTGTTGCTATGGGAGAGGGAGTGAGAGCAGAGAGATAACACCTGCCGGCGCGCGGACACCGCCGGACAACGCCGGATGCCTGACATAGCCCGACTAAGAAATGCATTCGCATTTAAAAGAAAGAAAACGTTGGAGTATTTTCATTGCTTTGCAGTTCATCCTAGATGGCCATGGGCCTAGTATTTTCTCCAACGAAAACGTTCGCTGCGAGTCTACCGTGTGGAGTTCCTGTTCGAGTCGCCGTCTACGCGTGTCGTGTTTGGGGCAGTCGAGAAACAGGTGATACACATCCCCGTCGTCGTGGCCACACGAACATGTTGACGATGGTGCACGCTGAATCCGAAGTAAGAAGTGTTTTGCGTAAGCAGTTCCGAGTCTTAGGCGATGTATGAGCGTGTCGATACGTCTTGGGAGCTGAGGGTCTAATTGGCCCTCAAGATTAGGGTCAACAGCGTACAGGATCGATTCCTTTGTGCTGTCTGAGAACCAGGTGGATAAGCATATTTCACGTTTTGTTCTTCGTAAAATTCGGTTAATGTCGCACTGAGATGCAGGAATGAGGTGGGTTTGTGTATAGTGATGAGCCGTTTTCGGCTAACTCATCTGCCATTTCATTTCCCTTGATTCCGCAGTGAACCCACTGAAATGCCACGTGACGATTTCACTTCGTAGCTTCTGAAACCGCTGACTGAAGTTTACCAAACTGTAGTCTTGACTAAAGCTCACCAAGCCGTTGTCTAATGCTACCTAACTGTAGTCAAATGCTGACAAGTGTTACCCCACTGCTGCCTAATGTTGACTTTTTAGTGTTGGCTATTGTGGGCTAGTGTTTCCAGTGCACGGCATGAGCAGCTAACTCTTCGCATACATGAAAAGTTTCGCTTAATAAAACACACCGTACTCTTTATGCGATGAAGGGGATTATTGACATCCACCAGTTTGTAGAACCATCTTGAACGAATAAAAGCGCGACACAAACGAGGACGATAAACAAACGACAGACTACAGACTTCATCGTCCTCGTTTGTGTCGCGCTTTTATTCGTTCAAGATGGAAATACACCAACTCGCCCAAATGACAGTTCTGATGCATTGTAGCACCAATCCACAGAGAAAAAAGCCTACTAGTTGAGGAGAGAGAGAAATAGATGAAAAGGGAAAAGCAGGGAGGTTAACCTGGTACAGTAACCGGTTTGCTACCCCGCACAGGGGTGGGGAAATGGGGGTTGTAAAGAGGACAGAGAGAGAGAGAGAGATAAAATAACAACGAAAAAAAAAACACACGCACACATGGACGCACACGCACGACGTTCAAATCAAAGTCGTTCTGAAGAACGAATCCTGCGCCATCGACCGGACCCAAAGTCTCAGAAAAAGGTTCTGAAAGCGCTACTAGTTGAGGAAAAAAATCGTCCTGGTCAGTAGAAGAGTGTTCGTGTATTTCGCGCCCACTGAAATGCGGCCGCAGCGGGCGGGAATCGAACCCGTGTCCTCTAGTTTAGCAGTGCGAAACCTGCTGAGCTAGCCCACTAACCCACTTGTACAGTCGTCAGCAAGCTTAACTCGAACGCTCCGCAGCGTGTACTTGACTGGCTTGACTGATGCCAGCCGCGAAGCGCCGGGCGCTGTTGCCGAGGTAATGCCTCGGTATTCTGGGATAGTATGTCGGCATGCATTGGTAACATCTCGGCAACAGAACCCAAAGCTGCGCGGCGTTGGCGCCCATAGGCGTGCGCAGGTTTCCCGTTCAGGGGAGGGGGGGGGGGGGGGGGGGGCGAAGGTTCGTCGCAGCGCCTCACCTTCCTATTAAATCAGTGTATGGGGCAGATTTAGCCCCCCCCCCCCCCCCCCTCTTAGCTGACAAGAGGGGCGTCCCCCCCCCGTCAATGTATGGATCAGATTTTGCGCGCCCCCCCTCTTAGGTGACTAGCCCCTCCCCCCCCCCCTGCCCCCCCTTAATCGCACGCCTATGTTGGCGCCAATCAAACCGTTTCAGGACACGCAGTGGAGCGTTCGAGCTAAGCTTGCTGACCACTGTACACTTGTGAACCGTGCGTTCGTGCTTTAAAGAAGCATAGTTGATAAAATTCAATCCAGTGCCCCTCCTCACCCTCTGCCCCCTTCCCCCCCCCCCCCCCCCCCCCTATCTCTGCATATCTGAAAACCCAGTGTGCAGCTTTTCGGGGACTGAAATCTGCAATTCCAGTTAATGTCTACTCGCTTAAAGAGTTATAGCGAAGGCAAGACTCTGTCGCATTACATTACTGAGGCTTTCCCGTTGAAGGAAAACGAATGCAGTGCGCCGCGTTCGCGAATTCCGAGAACAGGGTGCATGCGTAGGCGCGCGTACGACTTAAGGAAGGAAGGAAGAAAGAAGAAAAAAATAAAAGAGATAAGCGCCGTGATTATGCGAGGAGCAGCACCACGCCACGCATAGCCTGAGCCATCACCTGCTACAGTCCGATTCCGCGAAAGGCAGCGAGCTTCATTGGCTCGTCTTTCATTTTCCTGTTCCTTACGCGACACAGCGGCTTTCGCGCCTATCCGGTCTGCGTGGCATAGAGTTTCCTAAAATTAACTAGAGGGGACTCTGGCGCTGCGATCGTTCAGTCCACCATGGGAATGATGGGTAGTACATAGAGTTTCCTATAAATACACTAGCGGGAACTCTGGCGCTAGTGTCTATGGGTAGCTGCAACGCACGGCGCTTCAGCCAGCATGGGAATCATGGGTAGTACACAAGTTTGCCTAGTCTTGCCTAGTCTTCGTTCTTTTGGCTGCGGGTGGCCTGAATCCACTTTGCCGCAATACGAAGTTCAGCAAAGGTTTAGCAGTTGCGCTTCACCACCTTGACCTTTTTAAGCTCACGAATTCAAATCGGCTCACGAAGTTCACAACGGTCCATTCTTTTATCCGAAACAGAACGAAAACGCAACAATAAACAAAGCCGCAAGTGCGTTCGAAGCCGGAAGCACGAAGACTAGGCAAATTTGTGTACTACCCATCATTCCCATGGTGGCTGAACGATCGCAGCGCCAGAGTCCCCTCTAGTTAATTTTAGGAAACTCTATGTGGTAGTACACAAATCATGGAGCATGGCCTCCGAGATTGTGCGCTGGCTCGCGACCTCGGAGGTAAGTTCCTTGCGGAGCACCCCAGATTCACCACTGAGTGGGGTTGTCCATAAAGTACAAAAAAGCTCGAAACAAAAACAAAGCAAAAAAGAAAAAAAAAAGGTAAAAATTTTATTTGAAAGATAAGACATACAAGCGTAAGTTTACCAAAGATGAGGGTCAATTTTTAAATGAGGATAATTATTTACAATAGAGGCAGCTTCGGATTAGTGTACCAAACCTGATGTTAGTACGGAACTGGGTGGCCTGCATAATTTTCCTTTTTCTTCCTTCCTTCCTTGGTGTTTGCCACTGGTCTGTTGCCTTCTTTTTTAGTGGACCAGCGGCGGGTAGTGAGATTACTGTGGCACATACCTGTTCATGATGATGATAGTTTTATTGCGATAGCAACTATATGGCCACTCTCGATGGGTATTTTTTGCCGTCGCCGTCATGTTCCTCCTAAATTCCACATTAATAACGTCCCCCCCGCGCATCAGCAGTTGTTCCTTGTACGAATAGAACCGATGAGCGAAGCTCCTTAAAAATCGGACGCAAACGACTATGTACGCTTTGAAACTGTTGGCGGCGTCGGCACTTAGATTCGGCTAAAGGGGCATTAGATTCGGCCCCTATATACGACAGGATCCTGTAGGCGTAACCGCTGTAGATCCGCTCGTCGTGCTTTAACCGCAGGATCCTGTTGCCGGGCTCGTCTTGCTGCCGCTGCTTTGGATTTGCGTACGGCATCCTTGCCAAGCTGCTTATAGTGTTCATCATCTTCACGTTTACGTTTCTGAGGACGACTATCCATGTTCTGTAACCAGCCCTAAGTAATTTCAAGTGGGTCCCCTTTTTTTTCTATATGTACAAACATGGTTTTCGATTATTTTTACTGTCGTTTATAAACGCGAACTGTTTTTGCGCCGCGCGCCTTGTTTTTTGTGCAACGCGCGCCGAACGCCGCCCGCCTTTTTCTTTCTTTTTTTTTCTTTTTTGCGCCGGCGCCGTGTGGGCAAGCGTCTTGTATACTACCTTCGACAAAGAGCCCGTACTGCGCTAGAATGATAGTGGTCATTTCACAATCCAAGTGAAGCCGACCATTATAACCAGTTGTGCACAGAGCTGATTTCTTTTATTTAACCTCGAATTTCTGGTGCGCTAGAACCAAACCGCTCGGCATTCGGCGCGCGCGCGGCGTTTCATTGTCTTTCTGCGCCGGCGCCGCATCTAGGGAGCTTCAACGGCGACGGCGGGGTGCGGGCCTAAGGAGCTTCGCTCCTAAAAAGCGCGCGAGCGAGGGCGACGAACGTGGCCGAAGCAGAGATCACACGAGCCGGCCCATCTCCGTCGCTCGGAGGGCGCATGCGATAACATCCCCGCGCGTGTCAACTGGATTAGAAAACAGCACGAAAAACCACAGTACACACAGAAAGGTAGTACACAGCGCTGCGTACGTTCCCTTTGTGTGTGTCCTGTGGTTTTTCGCGCTGTTTTCTAATCATGTACAACCAACAAGCCCAGCTCTTCGCACTTTCGTGTTAACTAGACCTACCGTCGAATGCTCAAGCAGAGAGGAAACGCCCCGCCTGTCTTTCACGTGCATGAAGTGACGCGGGGAGGGGGGTGGGGGGTCTCGTTCGAGCAGCAACTGTGGACTTTGATTCAAAGGGGGCGGTCGCGATCGCTGGCGCGCGCGCTATTTCGAGAGGCATCAGTGGTCGGCTCGTATACCCTTCTACGTGATGCGCTCTCAATGCGAAGAGACTGTGCGAAAAGAGCATCTCTCCATGGAGCGGCCATATTCTCTTACACCAGCGTTTCGTAGAGTGCCGCGAGACTGGATCCAAAATAGTTAGTTGCCAGCCTTACTTCGTATAGCAATAAAATTTTGCTGCTATCGCATTCATTACGTTGCCCTTGCGGCGAAACTGAGATTTCTTTCGACCACGATAACTAATGTACGCCGAGCTAGAATACTTGCGCTGACAAAGTCGCACGAATATACCACACGCATTAACACAATTTCATTCTAAGGAAGGGCCCAATGCTCAGACGTTACCTTGAAGGATCTCCACGCTTGCGCTAGCTTCTCTTCAGGTTTTGTCAGAATATATAGCTAGGGAATTATACCTCTCTTACTAATAAACAGTTGCCCATAAATCATCTAGGTGTTCTTATTATATCCTTTAAGCTAACTTCCCCAAATTCGAAGTATGAAACATGCATCTCTTAAGTGTGGTGGTAGAGAAGTCAAAAGTGACAACAGAAGACAGTCCGACAGATCTACTGTTTAGAGCAGCCGTAGGTATGTGCCACAGAAATCGGGGTTATCCCACTACTCACCACTTGAAGAACCCCTACGAAAGTTAGCCTTGAATTTGACTCTTCCGGCGATTCTCTCACTTGGGGCAACCACCTTTGGTTTTAGCCACAGGGGCGTTTTCAACGCTGTATCTAATTATTTACGAGACTCTAAAAGAATGGAATGTTAAAGTTAGATCCCTTCAATTGTCTTAATTATAGCTGTATATATATTTTTGTTGTTGCTTCTCTGTAGGTTCTTTTTTTGTCCTTTTTCTTTTTTTTTTAATCTTGCGAGTTTATAATACTAATCTGTAATGCAATTCATTTTCAACCCTTTCCTCCAGTAGCGTGAATTTGTTTCTTAAGCAAGACACCGTCCGATTCATGGCCTATCCCCCGAGGTGGGTTGCGCCAACACACAAAGGAACCGACCGACCGACCGACCGACCGACCGACCGACCGACCGACCGACCGACCGACCGACCGACCAACCACTAGGGAACGGGAAACGCAACGGCGGTTGCGAGAAGACCCCGGGGCCCTAGGCGATGGAAGGCCTATGAAAACGACGACCTGCCCGTAGATCTATGAGAGGTGCGAACACTTGGTTTCAGCGCGGCTTTCTTTCTCTGGAGTTCGGACATCCCTGTCGTGTCTGTGACTGTCCGTGGTTTAACTCCAACCTCTCTGCGCTAAGAATCAACGTAGAAACAAGCCTAGAATCACCTCGCTAAAGCCTTGAAACGACCTAGAAGTAACCTAGAAACAACCCTCATCCCCTATCTCAGACCTGGAAACAACGTAGAAGCAACCAGATTAGTCTTCAGAATCGAGCAGTTTCGCTGTGTCTAGTATGTAGAGTGTCGTGTATTAGACAATACACGACATTCTACATATGAGGTGCTTTGCTTATGTAATACAGGATTTTAAAGAGCGTCGGTAACGGAAAGCACAGTAGTCGTCGAGCTCGATGGGCACAGCAATCTTTGAGCCCTATCGGCAAAAACGGGGACAAGCGAAGACTGGCGTGTGCGTGCCGACGTGCTTCTTTCTTTGTTTCTTTTCTTTCCTTCTTTCTTGCTTTCTTTCTTTCTCTTTCTTTCCTTCTTTCTTTCATTCTTTCTTTTTCTATCTCTCTTTCTTTTTTTCTCTCTCTTTCTTTCTTTATTTCTTTTTCTATCTCTCTTTCTTTCATTCTTTATCTCTTTCTTTTTATATCTCTCTTTCTTTCATTCTTTCTCTCCTTCTTTTTCTATCTTTCTTTTTCTATCTCTATTTCTCATTGCACAATGCTCCCCCCTCAACTGTTTTCTTCCTGCATGCCGAGAATCGGACTGCCGTCAACGTGTTTAGCCGCGCAGCACTTCAGTTGCGACATACAGGCATTACCGACGGTCGTGCGTTCATATCCACGAAAGAATGGAATGTGGCAACGAGATATGACAAAT
>JALIZH010006814.1:0-19155 GCA_030522465.1 Rhipicephalus appendiculatus
CGCCGGCGTTACTTCAGACCATCTGAAAGGGAAAATTGACAACCACCCGTTTGTAGCACGAAGCCACAAGGAAATCCGTACGGATTTCACAGAAAGAAAAAGCTTCTTAGTTGCCGAAAAATTCGTCCTGGTCCGGGGTTCGAACCCGGGACCAACGCCTTTCCGGGGCGGTCGCTCTACCAATTGAGCTAACCAGGAAGCTAGCAATTGGCAGCGCGAGGGCGAATTCATCGATAACTCGAAGCACATGGACACAAGTAATGGAAATGAGTTCGGCGGAAACCCGCAAGGAGGCGGAAGGGTTATGAAAGGGAAAATTGACAACCACCCGTTTGTAGCATGAAGCCACAAGCTTGTGTCCATGTGCTTCGAGTTATCGATGAATTCGCCTCGCGCTGCCAATTGCTAGCTTCCTGGTTAGCTCAATTTGGTAGAGCGACCGCCCCGGAAAGGCGTTGGTCCCGGGTTCGAACCCCGGACCAGGACGAATTTTTCGGCAACTAAGAAGCGTTTCTTTCTGTGAAATCCGTACGGATTTTCCCTTGTGGCTTCGTGCTACAAACGGGTGGTTGTCAATTTTCCCTTTCATAACCCTTCCGCCACCTTGCGGGTTCCCGCAGAACTCATTAGCATTCAGACCATGTGTTACCCTTTGAACGCCAGTGTAGCCGACGTGCCTGGTAAGCTCACGACGTCCGCACAACCGCTATAGTTACAAAAAACTGTCGGTCCACCTCGTAACGCTTCGTTCAAAGCCGAAAAACGCAGCAGAGACATTTACTGGCTGACTGCTCTGCATAAAGCCGATTACCACAAGGCGTGGGATCTGCCAATTTTTTTTTTCATTGGTGCCTATATTTTATAGGAAAAATATTCTGTACTTCTATAATGCACTATTCAATCCGAGTAGCGAATGGAATAGAACGCTATTCGATTAATTGTTTGAAATTTTCGAACATTTGCCCACTCGTAATTTTCACTCTTCTGCTTGTCTCGAACTTCGTGGATTCTCCAAAAGACTTTACCTTGACGATGTCTTGATGTTTGCCGCATTCTTCCATATTATCAATGCGCGCCTCTTTGACTACATTTGGCCTCGCCAGTTGAGTATTGGCCATGACGCATAACTGATATTGTAAGACAAATCAGCGTCAAGGAAACTAGTTTTCATTGTGTACTGATTTTATGAATTGTACTCCCTGTACGAAAGGGCGCTGTATTTGAAGCGCCTGTCGTAAATATAAGGAGTGAAACAAGTGACGTCAACTGTTGTTTACCAGGGGAAAAGAGCATCTCGACGAATGAATGGGATGGCTGACCTTTACTCGATCATGTAGCAGTTTTGTGGGCCAGAACGGGAAAGATGCTCAAAGGGCCCCAAATCCACCTCCGGCAAATTTTAACATTTAAAGCAAACTCGCACCGAGCCAGAGTGTCGTCACGATAAACGTTGTCAAACGCGGCAGCGCTGCGAGTCGCAGGCGCCCCAGGAATTCTAAGAAATAATCCCTTCTCTACGGGCCTTTCGGCAGTGTGCAGCGCCTCAGTGTTCACCATGGCGTCAACATTTTCGTCTCCTCGTCATCCACAATACCTGTTCGTCCGCTCGCAGGTACATCCGACAGCATAAGGGACCATTAAAGTTTGTATACTGTTGCCGTCTGGGCCGACTAGTGGCGAGCAGTTTGCCGTCGAGAGCATTTCTCGGAAGAATTCTGTGAGAGCAATGCTCTCGACAGCAGTTCCGTCAGTGCAATGGTCTCGGCAGAGGACGGCTCGCGACTACAGGACGCAGATGGTGATTTCAACACGCGCTCCCGTGTTCCATTTACTTTTGCTCGTACGTGCGCACGCCACTCTTCCTGCTCGTACGGCCAGGAGGAGAGACGAGCGGACAAACGGAGCATAGCGAAGGAATAAGCGAAGTGAGCGAGGGCCTCTTTTGTATCATCAAATGCGTGTAACTCCGTATTTAAGGCACCGTCTCAAGAAATTCTCACGGCGACGTGTTCATTGTAGATTCGTGAACAACTGCAACACCGCAACTAAATTTAGACCTCTGGGGTGCTTTAGGGGCCATTTAATGCAGAAAAAAAGAGAGAGAGAAATAGATAAAGGGAAAGACAGGGAGGTTAAAGTTTGCCCATGACCACTTATTAGTGGATGTTGTGAAAGTAGAGTGCTGAATGTGATACTACGGAGCCGCATTCATTCCGCCACTGCTACGAGCACCTCCACTAACAGCGCCGGTGTTTACAGTGACAAGCAAAGCCACCCCCTAATGAACAGCCTTGGCGCAGCGCGAGCTTTAGAAACGCAGCCACACCGAGACTTGGTTCTTTTTCATCATGTCTTGAGCCAAATGGCAGCACCATGACCTAGCAGTGTCTTGTTCACTATTTCAAAGTTAACAAATTTTTAGTGCGGACGTTGGAATGACCTCCGGTTCTACAGTGCGATGCAAGCCGCGAATGTGCGAATCGGTGTGATATACATGAAAAGAAATGAATTGCTGTAGACCAGTGCTTGATGTTTACCGCCAATTCCATGCACACTTGCGTAAGATCTCCTACGAAGGTTAAATACACTAAAGAGCATGCATATGCATAATTGATCATTATTTACTGCATTATAAATGTGCTTACAAATGAACTGAATTTGACCGAGTTAACAATTATTCATAATTGCGTACCAGTGCGCAAAACATCTTAAGGCCCGAGACGAATTATACAGAAGTGTTAACCACACCATATGTTTATATCCCCTTGAGGCGCAGCTTCCACATATGTGTACGCAACTTGTCCTTGCCAGTTCCTCGGACTAGCGGGAAAGAAAGGGCAAGATACATTGCGCCTAGGATCAACTGAACCTTCTGCATAGTCAACGCGCCTTGACGTAACCCCACAGTACAGCATATGCCTGCAGCCAATCACTTTGATGAAGGCACTACGATGTTTGACGGGTCACTCCACGTGCCACGTGCCAAGACCAATTTCATCAGCATTATTTCGCTGTGCTCAAAATGGACACAGCCGAAAACAAACTGCATGGGCATTTTGAGCCTGAGATTACCGTCTGTTTGTGTAAAAATCAAACACGACTGGCTGCAGAATAATTAAATATTTAAATACGCGCTAATTAAGATTAATTAGCGACACTCGCAAAAACAACGTATTTCTTAATTTCCTTTCTTGGAAAGTAATAACAAGTACCTTAAAATTATGTGTGAAATTTAGACATTTGCGGACAGTGCATCATAATTCGCGCCTGAAAGGGATATCCCTAGATGGGTTAATCATATTCTGCCATACACTACTTGTAGTTCTATTACTCCAAAATAGTCGTATTTAAAGAGGCTTGGTTCATGTCATGTCGTGGCCCTTTAATTACCGATGAGACTACATGTCTTAATTCAAAGCATTTTCAAGAGAAAAGTGTCTATACCTAGGCTAACAAACGTCTTATACTGAGTTCCAAGGACAGCAATCGCCGATAGTTTCGGTAGTTATTCCGTTATTTTACGTTATTCCGTTATTTTACGTTTACGGGGAGACCATGATGAGTAACATCAGAGGCGTGATCGTGTCCGCCATTCCCAAGTAAAGTTTAAACAAAGCGGTGATTCTATGGGAGGTCCAACTGGCATGCTCGTGTGATATTGCTATTTTATCAGTTTCATGCGTTTTACTCGCTGACATATTCAGACTGCACAGAAGAAAAAAGTCTTAATCTCAAGAAGGGTCCCCAGCGCACCAGAAATTTAATGGTGCGGTACGCATCTTCTGCAAGTGCTTCCCGCAATACGTTTGCAATTTAAGAGCCGAATAGACAGCAAACTCAAACGTTTAGCCGAAAAATTATTTTCTTACTTTCATTCGTTCTTTAAGCGGCCCACATAAGAAAAAGTTTTTAAAAATTGTGAAAGGAGCCCAAACCACAAAAACGTTTTAACAATGATGCACCTAGGCGCATTTTATATTTCCCGTTAAATCTTCAAGAGAGTGCGAAATACAGAACGATGCCCTTGCAACATTCCTGCAATAACTTGGTTCTCACGAAGAAATACACAAGAAAAAAGAAAAAAAGACAACCCAGAAGTTTCACACGCTATGATGATCCGTCAACCTTTTCAGCGAACAAGCGAGAAGAAAAAAATTTCTTTATGCTTCAAAACATGCTTAAAATTTCGTTAGAAAGAAAGCCATAGATGTAGTCTCCAGCCGTTCACTCTTGACAGCTTGCGTATATCATAGGGGTCGATGTGATTATGGTAATATAAAAGATCATGTCTGAACGCCTCATTAGAATAATTATTTTCACTAGGCTTCATTTCGTCAATGTCACTAGGCTTTTCCGTCGTCAACAAAAGACCTGTATACGACAATAGTCACCTTACACTAGACAACGAGACACTTATGGCTGACTCTCTAAAGCTGACAAAGGAAAGAAAAAGGTGGCTCTTTGTGTAGACGGACCAAGGGAAGACAAACAAGTAAAAGCACTGATGGCAGAGCTGTGTGCCTAAGTTGCGAGGATGGCAGTGGACTTATCATTTAGATAGAATCACAGATAGAATGTCATGGCTTCTTCCCCAACGGAAGCTGTCAATGAGGCGTCCCACTCTTCCAAACCAGGTGCAAGACATTGTCCATGTAACCTGCCAATTTTAACCTGCCAATGTTTGCGGGAAAGCTCTCTTCGACAGAGTGCACACGTGAACGCGCCAGAGCGTGTCGCAAAACGACCCATAGTGACGCCTCGTTTTACGAGTTTTGAGCATGTGGAAGAGAGAGGGAAATATTTTAATGAATAGCTGGAGATGTTTTTCTGGCTTTTCACCTGACATGCTACTCCAGGGGCTGGATGATGATTATGATATATACTCTGATAAACACATAACACACGTAGACTACACTATTTACGAAGTTTCATTCAGGCTCGTGGCCAGCAAGAAAGTCAGCAGCGCTTTCGTGGCGCGTAACACACTGGAGCTGGTTTGCCATGGGCCCAGGATATGTCTCAGCTCCAAGTTCGAGTACCGTTGAAGATTAAAGGCCACCTTCAGAGATTGTCTCTCTGATGCGTATAGCCTGCATTCACAGAGGACATGACTGAGATCTTCAGGGACGTTACATCGGACACACAATGGTGAGCCAGACAGTCCAATCTTGTTCCCAAAGTAGTTGGGGGTATGCGGCGTTTAATCTGATGAGGTGCAAGCATGTTTCCTCTTGCCTCTTGAGCCCTCGCGGCATACTGAAGGCGCACGATGGATCGATCTTGTAGAGAGGCCCATATTGGTGATTGGCGTCTGTTCAGAGGGATCGCTGGAGGCACCAAGCGTGTGCCGATGCGAGTATCGCAGCGTCTTTTCTCGAGAAAAGTATCTCGATGACTTCTTTCGAGGTGTGATGTCCAGCTTTTGCAGCACCATCAGCCCGGACGTTACCTTGTATTCCGCAGTGGGCAGGTATCAACTGCAGAACAATGCGGTGATGGAGGTCGCATGCTATGCTGCATAAGCGTATTATGTCCATGACAAGTTGGTCCTGCGTGCGTGAAGACTTCAGAGACTGCAGCGCCGCTCTTAAGTCGGTAAAGATGACCCAAGACTCAGCTGTCTGGTCAACGATGTAGTTAAAAGCAGCCCGTAGTGCAGCCAGTTCAGTGGCTGTAGACGAGGTGCAGTGACTGAGAGTGGCAGAGATGGTGACATTGGCAGATGGAATCCAATCACCAATGACGGATGATGTAGGCGTAACAGAGTCGTCAGTGTAAATATGACGGTGAGCTCTGAGCTATTTTCAACGTGAGATAGAGTGAAATACGTTAGTGCTGGTCCGGGTGTACGTCTCTTCTTGAACCCAGGCACGAAAGTGACTATTGACCACGGAGGAATTTTCCATGATGACCCCGTAGGCATTGGGGCGCTTTGATAGTGCAGCGGGAGGAAGCTCCGCACAACAGGATAACTGTCTGAAGTAAGCGGATGACCTGACACTCTTGTGGCATAACGCAAGTTGACTCGAAGAAACTGCTGCGGCAGAAGCACGGGAGCTAATAGGCGACTGCTTTCGGAAAGGATTCCGATACTTGATGTATTCTTTGGTAGGCCAAGGCACACCCTCAGGGCTTTTGCTTGAGCTCCATTCACTGCTTGTACATTCTAAGAAAAAAAAGAGTATACCTGACTCTTTTCGGAGAGTTCTGACTTGCCACGTATACGACTCTCTTTGGAGAGTCACGGTGACTCTCTTGGTGGGTCAGAGTCGACGCGCTCAGGAGAGTCCCCGGACCCTCTTAAGAAGAGTGGGAGGACTCTTATGCGAAGGATCACACTACCACTTCTGAGGGAGTCAGACGACTCTTGCCAGTGACGCTCCTACGCGGGTCAATTGACACCCACCGAAGCGTCAAGCGACTCTACGGCTATTTTAAGCTACTAAATTGACCGATGCTCTACTTTTGCGCGACTACTGCTGGAAATAGTGAAGTACTCATTTTAAGCAACTCCATTAATACTTGCCGTTGTGCCCAGCGACTGCAAGAAAAGGATAGTTCAATTTTAGCATTATTTTAATAAAACTCCTCCAAACACACCATTTCTAATAAAGTTGAAGCAGTTGAGGTATTCCTCATTTACATGATTGTATGAGTATAACCAACCAAAATGTGTGACTGTGATGTGCATAGTGTCATGTCGTGCAAAATAAACAGCAGATATCGGTATCATGTTTCCATATTTATTCCTTATGATTAAGAATCAAAAAGTCGTGTAGGCTGGAGGAATCAGGCTTGTGACTTGCTATGTTGTCGCTCCTCTTCAGCGTGAGCAGCCATGAAAAATGGTACCTGAAAAGAAGAACGTGATATCATAATGAGAAAACGGAATCATAGTAAGATTTTGCAATACCTACACAATAAGTGATTTACACAGACATAATGAAGGCTCAGAACAAAACAAATGCAAATAGGCATGGCAAGGAACCGTGTTTTTTGCCGTTATCGTGTAAAACATTGGTGACAAACTTGCAGCACAAGATGATGTGAGCTTTTTTTTAAACAACAAAGGCAACTGTTTTAGGCTCCTTTGCGTGGGTGCCACTCACCTCTTTTCCTACGTCGTCTTGTCCAACCAAAGGAAATGTAGGGCCGAGTGCCTCGTTGACATTACGAACGCCGCTGTTGATTTTCCTATCACCAGTGGTGAAGCGCCAGACCATAGCGACACCTTCGTTGCCCTGGGAATAACCAACACACAAACACACAGACTGATTAGTTTTATTTAAACCACCCTTTGTTCAACACACCGTTACTGTGCACACATTTACACGAGTGTTTCGTTTTAAATAATTTCGTAACGAAAACAAATTTCACGTAATAGAAGGCGGGAACCGCGTTTCGCGATAGGCACTGATTATGCACGAATGAAGGCCCCCCCTTTTCTGATAAGTCACTTCAAAAAATTACACCATCTCCCACTAAAGGGAACCATGTGTAGATGTGAAGCAGCGGGCGCTAACGCTTACACTGGCGGGGCGTTGACGCTGGCGCTCATCGCAGCGTTGCGCAGGAGAGAAAACTGGGGAAGGCGCAAAGCACGCAGTGATGGAGCGGTGTTTCCTACTGGAACATGTCAATCGCTGCTAATGGGCAATGAGAGACAGATGACTCCGACTGGACACAGAGACCCGCAGTCCGCTTTTAGTTAACGTGCACGCTGCGAATTTTTATTGTTCAACAACGCACAGGAGAAATCTCCCACCAGCACCACCTTGCAGGTCGAAATCCATTGCCATGTATACGGAGTGGCCAGTGAACGGTTGTGCAGCGCGAGCAGTCGTTTTTTTCAACCAAGAAACTCGCTAGCAGACGCTGCCTGCGTCGGCGTCGCGAGGCGATAGAGGGGGGAGCGTAGGAGAGGAGAGAGAGGAGGGGACGCGCATGCGCAGTGGGAGTGTGGACGCCGCAGGCAGGGATGCCTAGAGGAGAGGGGAGAGCATAGGAGGGGAGAGAGGAGGGGAGGCGCATGCGCAGTGAGGGTGTGGTTGCCGCGGGGAGGGATGCCTAGAGGAGAGAGAGGGGGAAAGGAGGTTTTTTATTTATTTATTTTTTTTGAAAGGGTTTGCGCATGCGCAGTAAGGGATGTCACGCCGCACACCGGATTAAGCTCCGCCATAAGATGCTTCACATCTAAAAGTGCTTCCAGAATAAGCCCGGTTTTGCGCCGGCATATTGCCACAACCAAGCGCATCCTCCGGCAGTCAGGGGCACGCCGTGAGCGGTTACTGAGCTCGTGTTCTACAAATGTAATCCACCCTTAACTACTCAGTTGTACAAGCGCCCGAACGACAGAACGCGTGTTCTACAAATGTAATTCACCCTTAACAACTCAGTTGTACGAGCGCCCGAACGACAGCAACGCGCGCGGACGCCGTCTACGTTGACATAAGACATGGCATATGCTAGAATTACCGCACATACCTCCCACAGTCACGTATATTCACTCGATTCTGTTGTAAAGCCGAACGTCATTATATACAGTGCGTCTCTGTACACAGACTCTTTTGTCACGTTTTTACGGGTGGAAGCACGCTGCACACTCGAGTATCGATGGAAATGTTATTAAGACGTAAACTAAAGCGCATCTAAAAACGATATCAAACACTTTCAGCAGTTCCGACACAGTGTGTTAGCAGAAAGTAATCGCCTCGATAAGTGATTGCATCACTCATTTTATGAGCCATGCAATCACTTACACAACAACGCGCATAGCGGCCTCAACTCATTAAGTGACTGTTTTAACTGGAACAGCCCCGCGGACGCAGGCTAATGTTGGAAATATGTGGCAGCCTGCTCCCGCAGCCTACTTCCGCGGAGCTGCTGCAGACGCCCAGCTAAAGCTGTGTAATTAGTATATACGAAAGCAGTGCACTCACCGTAACAGGCGCATGTCCGTGTCCGCAACTCCAAGAATATTCCTCACTAGCGTCACTTCGGGCACGGAGCCTGGCGTGACCGCTACCGCACATCCGCATGTTCGCTCGAACTCAAAACTACAAGTCGCGCCGGGCGCCGGTCGCGCGACCAGCGTGACCTGCGCAGCGAACGCGGTTCTCTCTGACGCATTCCTAAAGACGGAGAGAGGAGGCAGCAGGCGTAGGCAGGCATGGAGGAGTAGGCACCTGGGCGCCTCGCGCCCTCGCCTGCCCTCGCGACCGCGCCGGCGGCGCCGAACGGCAAAGCGGCAAACGCGCGATATGTATGGCGTATACCGCGGCGCGTTCATCGCGGAAGCCAATCGAAACGCGCTTCACGAGAGTTCTGTGACTCCTCTCTAATCGGTAACTCTCTTTCTCTGCGTCTACTCTCTTCCAAAAGGGGTCAAGTGAATACCCGAAGGGGGTAACGGTTTTGTAACCCTCTTTCGACTCTTTTTTAGGGGCGAAGCTCCTTATGGCATCACCTGGGTGGTTCTCGGTTGTCGATGCATCCTGAGTAGCCAGTAGCGTCTCCCTTAGCATACAATAGATGGCGCTGTCCCATAGAGATGCATGCAAACTGCAGTTGGGTGACGATATACTAGATGGCGTCAGTGGTTTTTCGTATACGTTGATGATTAAAGATGATAGATGGCGCTGTTATAATAAGACAATGCGCTGTGACGGTACATGATATGTATCGCGCTCTCCTCTCCTACGCTTCCCCCTCTTTCTCCCCTCCTACGGTGCAACCAACGCGGTTTGCACCGCAGTTTCAAGCAGCTACGCCGCTGCTTGAAATTGCGGTGCAAACTGACCCTATGCATGCTTCATGTCGGGTAAGTAAGCGCGTTAACATGCGTTGTAAAGTGTTTTAGAACAGTAAAGTAACAACCAAGCGTCACACAATGCGAATCGCGTAACGAGTGGGTCTTTCAATGCTCCAACCCATTACAAAAGCCTCAGGCATAATTCTTCATCGTCGTCATCCACAGCATCAACAAAGGGCACATAATGCGTTACAAGCGTGTAGCGGGTACCAGGCTTTTCCGAAGAATGACGAATAGTGGCATAGTGGAAGCTTCCCCACTACACAAATATTATGATGAATTATGGCGTAGTGGGTACCATGCAAGTGTCGCTTGTAGTAGTTGCCCCAAGAGTGTTTAAAAAAGACTCTAGTAAGGCCGCTCTTCCAGCTTTCGCGTTCAAGCGACTCAGTCACTTAGGCCCCCTTTTTTTTTATCCCGATTTCTCATGTTCTTATCGCCTAAGTGCATCCTCGAAAAGCTGGGACTTGTACCCACTATATTATCGCTGCAAACAAAATATTGCCACATGTTTCTTTATATTCTTTTTCTGTGGTCTGAGAGGGTCTCTTTGCGGGATTTAAAAAAAAAATCGAAGATGGGTTTTTTAAATATTGATTTTTTTATAAGCTTAACTGTCGCCGAAATTGAAAGTTTGAGGCCATTTATAAAAATATGTATTTGAGGTACAGCAACTATATTAACATGCTCTATTTAACACGTTATGTTGCCATAGGTCACCAAGTTATGATACTCTAGCTGCTTTATCTTAGGAGTAAAAAATTCTCAAATATAGCAACTTTTAAAAAATGTCGCCTGTTCAGACATTTTTTCAAAAAACAGTTTCGTTTTGTCCACAGGCTTCATTACGGATACATTTTATAGAAAAAAAGTTTTTTATTTGTAGAGTTAATATTTGTGTTCTTATATCGTCGTGAACTTTCGAGAACCACAAGGGATGAAATTGGTCCCTCCGCATAGAATCAGTTCAATATTTTTTTTTCCTCCTAAATTATGCAGTTAATAAAAAAACAAAGCTCACTGTCGGGCTACTGGGTGGTATGTGCACAAAATATAAAATACTCTATCAAATCTAAAACATCAATTTTCAGACCCGTGTTGATCTCTCGTGGAATCACCCTGTTTCATCGTCCTAATGTCTTATGCCACCTCTGGACATAACGCATCTAGTTGTTAGCACTTGGTCCTGTGTTTTCTTGTTCGTCAATGCCTCGTTGTTTCATACACGGTGATTGCTTAAAAATGAAGTTTTTATGCTCCTGAATGTTTTTGCGGAAATCGCATGAAAATCGGATAATTTGTAAAGAGCCAATAGTGCTATGAAATATCTAAGTTTTAAAATATCCACCCTGTAGTAGTCTTATGATGTACCAAGCAGCCCCAATGAACACGTCTTTAAATACATAATGCCGTTGTCGTTGGTGGCTTTCTTTCTTTACATCGAACTCAAATGAGTCAGTGACCCCTCGATCCGTAATAGCTGTAATTGTCACCATGGCATATGCATCACCTGCATGTGGCGTCGTAATAGCTAAGGTACCCTCGTCGCTCTCTGCCCTGTTCCAGAGAGAAAAAAAATGAAGCTGCAGCGGAGTGCAGGGCTACTGATGAACACAAGAAATCAGCTATGTGACGTCACGCACGTGACTGAAAATTGTAACCTCATCGCTTTTCAGTCTTTCGTGGGTCTATATATTCATGGTTTCGTCAATAAAAATTTCAGTTGCCGATCAGCGCCCGTCCTCGTGTCACCTTTCCTTCGTCCTGTCTTTGCGCTGTTTTTTCAAGTTTTACTTTCACGGTCGTCTGAGGCATCCCCTCAAGTGCACAATATTAGCCGCGCCTTTTAAGGCGGATGGATTTTTATTGAAAGGAATTGTTTCCTTTCGCAGTAAGCTCCTAGCTTGCTCAATGGAAATGCGTCGCGTTGCGATATGTTCACTATGATCTTCAGTACCTGTGTGGTTCTGCAAGTCCCAAGGGCATCGTCGGAACGTCGTTCGGATATATTAGCTCGGCAGAGCGAGCCTTAATGTTCTGACGCGCAAGCCGAGCGCGACTTTCCGGGCAGGTTTATGGCAACTAATTGACACACTCTCCGAGAAGGACACTGCGACACATGCACCGCCAAGATGACTGTATCAAAACATTCGCTGCCGTCGGGAAGCACAGTCACCTACTTACGTGAACAGCAACACGGCCAAGTAAGTGATGGCTAACTCGGAGTTTCATTCATCACCCTGTATGACTGCACTATCGGTGGTTCACCCAGCTGTCTATACTTGCTCTTATATTCACAGATTTTGAGACACTCGAGTTTAAGTCTCTTGTGCAAGTTCAAAGTATTTTTGCGCAGGCATTGGAGACTGTCTACTTAGCGCTCATTCTAAGCGCTTGTGTGTCATGCGTGTTTTTTTGTCCTCGTCTGTTTGTGCGCTTAGAATTTATTGATCATGTCATACGAACACACCCAAACCGCCACAATTGTGAGCTAATTCTAGCTTCTTTCATTGCAACGCCACATAGACACACTTTCCGAATCTGCGCATTCTTTAAAGCCTAATGTATGCCATTGTTAGTCACCGTCCTGAAAGTTTGTAACACAACGTCCGTAACACAACGGAGGCGTTGTCAACAAGGATAAAATATTTACTTAGTTCCCAACAGTTTCGGGAGGGGACCTCCCTTCGTCAGGGGTTGAGTTAAACTAACGTCTCTAGCGGCGTCCACTCGCCTTCGACAACATCTAAGAGGAAATGGGAAAAAGAGAAAAAAAAAACAGAACATCCTCGACACAACACAACACGACAAATTAAGAAAAATTGTCCACAGTCGAGGGTCGTTGAGCGTCCACATCTGCTTATGATCTCGTGTTTACCGGTCCTCGTGGTGCGGAGGGCCACCCAAAGCTGTCGTCGCGGCGGCCGGGACGGCTCTTTGTGTTCTCTTTTTTCCCATTTCCTCTTAGATGTTGTCGAAGGCGAGTGGACGCCGCTAGAGACGTTAGTTTAACTCAACCCCTGACGAAGGGAGGTCCCCTCCCGAAACTGTTGGGAACTAAATAAATATTTTATCCTTGTTGACAACGCCTCCGTTGTGTTACAACCCATTGCTATATATATATATATATATATATATATATATATATTGCAAGGCGGCAGCAATATCGTGGGCTCGACGCCGTTTATTGAGCAGAGCCGCCGACTAATAATCTTCGAACGAAGAAGACGATCTCAGTGATGATGATTATATACAGATGAAGAGGATGAAGGACAACCACAGTGAATATTGTGCTCACACTAATTTCCCCCTCGCGCGAAAGCGGCCAACCTGGCCGCTGCTTATGGCGAAGGTGTACGTCTTATGAAGGGTTTTAAGCGGGAGACGTGGACAACCTCTGTGCCGCGGCAACGGTTGTCGGAAGGCATGACAGTGGGGGTTACGCGATAGTTAACTGGAGAAGTTTTCTCGACAATAGCGTAGGGGCCGATAAAACGTGACTGAAATTTCTCAGACAGGCCGGGAACTCGCGTCGGGGTCCACAGCAGCACTTCGTCTCCAGGACTAAACACAACGACGCGGTGAAATTCATCGTAGCGAGTCTTCCGATCCTGTTGACTTGCTTCGGTATTCAGGCGGGCACGGTGACGACAAGCGGCAAGGCGTGATATTAAGCTGGCACTCGATGACGTCGACGAGTCCACGGGGACATCAAAAAAGATACGTCGAGGGCAGACGTCGGTTGACGTCCATAGACAAGGAAGAAGGGTGAATAGCCCGTGGTACGCTGCGTAGCAGTATTGTACGCAAAGGTGACGAATGGTAGTATGGTATCCCAGTTGGTATGGTCGGCATTGATATACATGGATATCATATCGGACAGAGTTCGATGAAAGCGCTCTGTGAGGCCATTAGTTTGGGGATGGTAGCTGGAAGTAGTCTTGTGGATGGTGTTACATGCGTGGAGAACGTCGTCTAGTAGTTTCGACAGAAACGCCTTGCCGCGGTCACTCAAAAGGACGCGCGGCGCACCATGTCGCAAAAATATGGCTTCCAAGAAGAAAGTGGCAATGTCCCCCGCTGATCCTGAAGGTAGTGCAGCGGTTTCGGCGTACCTTGTCAAGTGGTCCACTGCAGTGACGATCCATCGCTTTCCGCTGGCTGATATTGGCAGTGGCCCGTAGAGGTCGATCCCAATGACGTCAAATGGAGCGTCAGGACATGGAAGAGGTTGTAGGAGTCCAGCTGGAGATGACGTGGGTTGTTTGCGGCGCTGGCAGAGCGAGCATGAAGCAACGTACCGTGCCACGCAGGTGGAGAGCCCAGGCCAGGTAAAGCGACTGCGGATGCGCTCATACGTTTTATGAAAGCCGAGATCACCAGCCTTGGGGTCGTCGTGAAATGCTTCTAATATCTGTTCTCTCAGTGAACGAGGAGCGACGGGAACCCAACGCTGTCCTTCAGGATGGAAGACATAGCGGTATAGGACAGAATTATCCATCTTAAAGTTCTGCAACTGGCGACGGGCGCGGGCATTAGGAGGACGGGATGAGCCGCGAAGGCGTTGCATAATGGAGTGGCAGTATGCGTCGCTGCGTTGGTGAGACGCGAACGTCTCGTTGCGGAAAGAAGGACGCGCATTGAGAGCGGCGAGTGTAAGAACTGCCGAAGACACGTTGACGGGGTCGCGCACGGATGACGACAAGCCGGTTATGTTTGTCGACGGCGGTAACGGACAACGGCTAAGGGCATCTGCATCGTTGTGTTTCTTGCCGGATTTGTACGTGACGTCGAAGTCGTACTCTTGAAGACGGAGTATCCAGCGACCAAGACGTCCAGACAAATTCTTTAACGTCGACAACCAGCACAAGGCGTGATGGTCAGTCACGACGGTAAAGTGGCGGCCATGGAGATATGGTCTAAACTTCTGGACGGCCCAGACGACGGCGAGGCACTCCTGCTCGGTGATGGTGTAGTTTTTCTCGGCTGGTGTTAGGGTCCGACTGGCATATGCGATCACGCGTTCACCAGAACAATCGTGTCGTTGCAGAAGAACAGCGCCGATTCCATGACCGCTGGCATCAGTATGGAGGAGAGTGGGTGCCGCTTCATCGAAATGACACAGCACTGGCTCAGACGTCAGGGTACGTTTCAAGTTGTCAAAAGACGTTTGGCACTCGTCGGACCATACGTATGATGTTCCAGAAGATAGTAGCTGGTGAAGCGGTGCGGCAATAGTGGCGAAGTCACGTATAAAGCGCCGGAAATAAGAGGCGAGACCAAGAAAGCTGCGGAGCTCTTTGGAGCGGTGAGGCGTCGGGAAGCGAAGAACGGCGGCGATCTTGTCGGGGTCAGGCCGAATGCCGTCTTTGCTTACGAGATGTCCTAGCACCTTAATAGTTTTGCTTGCAAAGTGGCACTTTTGGTATTCAGCTGGAGACCAGCAGCTGCAAGACACGTCAGAACTTCGTGTAGGCGTTGCAAGTGTTGTTCGAACGTTGAAGAAAATATCACTATGTCGTCAAGGTAACACAAGCATGTCTTCCACTTAAGGCCCCGAAGTACAGTGTCCATCATTCGCTCAAAAGTTGCTGGCGCGTTGCAGAGGCCGAAAGGCATGACGTTAAATTCGTAAAGTCCGTCGGGTGTGGCAAAGGCAGTTTTTTCCTTGTCATCCTCGTGCATGGGAATTTGCCAGTAACCCGAGCGCAGGTCGTGATGATGTCCTCGACGGTGCTGGGGTTTTTGACGGCCAGAGCATTGAACGCGACTTGGCCTATCCCTTTGAGGATATGTCGAACGCGGTCAGCTTCGGTCATAGCCGTGTTCACGCGGCGGCAAAGGGAGAGGACGTCTTCAATGTACGATGTGTACGTCTCGCCAGGGTGTTGTACGCGTCCGTCGAGCTTCTTCTTCGAGACTTCAGAGTGGATGTTTGGTGTCCCGAAGATCCTGCGGATCTGTTGGGCAAAGACGGACCACTCAGCGAAGCTGCCCTCGTGGTTAAAATACCACGTTTTTGCGACGTCTGAGAGATAGAATGCGACGTGACGAAGTTTTTGAGGTGCGTCCCATTGGTTGTACACACTCGCCATGTCATACTCCTTGAGCCATACTTCGACGTCGTCGCGTGGGAGACCGGTGAAGATAGGTGGGTCCCGCTGCCGGGCGGTGACGGTCCAGGGCCATGCGGGGGTGGGTGGTTGGGCGGGGTTACCGGACGGTCCGGGCAGCGTTTCTTGGGCCATGGCAGCAGACAGGCGTAGCAAACGGCGACCCGAACGAAGCTCCAGGGGAACTGGACGTCAGAGAGGACTTGAGGATCGACAGCAGCCTCCACCACTCTGCAAGGCGGCAGCAATATCGTGGGCTCGACGCCGTTTATTGAGCAGAGCCGCCGACTAATAATCTTCGAACGAAGAAGAAGATCCCAGTGATGATGATTATATACAGATGAAGAGGATGAAGGACCACCACAGTGAATATTGTGCTCACAATATATATATACATGGAGCATTGTTCAATTAGGAGCAATTTCGCAACATAGAATAAATGGCTGCTCATTTGCCTAGTCATTTGTTAACTTATTCCAATCTCTTGCAGATTTAAGAATTGACGAGTAGTAAAAAATACCACTTCTGCATATACAGATAGAAAATAAGGGTTGTGTGATAGGAATACATACATACAAAGAACTTTATTGAAAGACCAGAGGGACTAGTTTAAGGAAGTCCTAAGACCCCCTCATCTTGACTGCCTGTTTCTATTGACGACTATTGCACCTGCACTTAATCAACTGGTTTTCGCAATGTCTGACGCTCATATGTATGTATCAGTAAGGAATTGTTCGAGAGGCTCGTTTCTTCGCTATTAGCGAAGAGATTTAGTCAAGAAAAGCAATGGGGACATTATTTGCGTCTTTTTTTTTCTTTTTTTGAAACATAGGAGTACTAATAACAACGTAAAGTGAAATGAGCTAACGTGTGCGAAAAAAAAAAAACACCCTTTCTCTCAATGGTGCCCTCGCCAAGTCTGCAACCTTCCAATTTGACGTTTGTGGGTTCGGTCCCCGCAGAAGAATATCAGTACATGTTTGATTTATCTTCTGATAAGACAAAGAAAGATTTTCTTGCCAACAATTGCAAGCGAATAGCCAAACTTCACTAAGGCATTCTGGCTGCCTGTGGTTCTTCATAAGCTTGCAAAAGGGTGAATTTCGCTGGTCACATTCTTTAAAATTTTTTGAATGTCGATTCAACGACAAGTTGTATGTCACATTTGGCAGGGCACGTATACAATGAATACCGCCCGATAGGTCAAGCAATTCTTTCTCTCCTTTCGCTAAATGTCACCTAAACACGCGCTGTGTAACCTCCCTAAAGGTGAGCTCACACTAAAGCCTGGCGCAGGCTGAAGCACCGAAGCTCGTTAGAAATTCACCCTGTTCCACTCCTAAGCAAGCGTTGAACGCAATTGGTCTGGGACCGATTTCTTCTCCAGGACGAAAGGCGAACGTTTTTCCCCTTTACCATATGTTCCTCTTTCTCTGCAGCAGTGCTCAAAGATCCAATCTTCCATCCAAAATGGCGGTTAAAGGTTCGGTGGAGATTTTTGTGGACGCGGTCACAAGCTACGCCGTGTTGCATGACAACGTCGACTATGCAAGGATGCGTTCATCAAAAGGCAGATTAGGACAAATATAACCGATCAGAGGGGAATAAGCAAAAGGAGCAATAGCAGTGTGCTGGCGTGCCCCAAAGTATATCGCTTTTGTAGAGCCGGGTGACTCCGCTGCCTCCGCATCGCAGGTGTCCGGCTATTGCTCTTACATATCCTTAGAACACGAGTTTAAAAAGATAAAAACTATATACTATCCGTGTTTTGCATACACAGTTAAAATTTGGTATAGAAGAAAAACAGCAGAAAAAAAAGCCGGCAGATCCCACGCACTGCGGGAATCGATGTAATGCGAAGCCGCCAGGAAGGAGCAAATCATGCTTTACATAATTTGCATATCATGTTTGACATGTTAGGACCTGTCATTTATGTTCGTGATACAGTCATGTCACTCAATACCAAATTTGGTGTATCTCAAGCTAACGAAACGGCCGCGAGCCCGCTATGAGCGTGGCATGTAAATCATACTTTTCATGACAAGTTAGTCATGATTTTGATGATGTGACCAGCCATTTATGTTCATCCTACAGTCATGTTATGCCATACCAAATTTGGTATAAATCCCATTAACGATACGGCCAGGAGAGCACAAAGTCGTAGGCGGCAAGATAGATAGATAGATAGATAGATAGATAGATAGATAGATAGATAGATAGATAGATAGATAGATAGATAGATAGATAGATAGATAGATTAGATAGATAGATAGATAGATAGATAGATAGATAGATAGATAGATAGATAGATAGATAGATAGATAGATAGATAGATAGATAGATAGATAGATAGATAGATACGCTCAAAGTCGCCGAAGTTCGCTAAGAAATGCTTCGCATTTAATATATAGTGGTACACGCATTCTGCGTAACCTGATGGCCTAACATATGGAGTGGCAAACGCGGTGGCTGAAAAAATGCGAACTAATTGCAGCCGGTTTTAGCGTTCCTGCTCTCCTGCCTCTTCACGAGTAATAATTTAGCTGAAAAAACATACACACGCTAAAAGTTACCCGGAGTTTGAGGAATAAAGCGAGCCGCTTAGGATCTAAAATAGGATCCAGAAAAATACAGAGATCCGTGACAGAATGCATAATCTCCGATATTCAGTTGACACTAGACTAGATCCTCTGAGTTTTTTCGCGCATAGCATTGCTACGGTGCAAAAACGCAGAAATCTCTCGAAGAAAAAATTATAGTTCAATAGAGCCGGGGAAAACACCGCTATTCGCAATCATCGCGAGCCGACATGGTCGGTGACAGCCCTAAGAATAAATATATGCTCCGTCCACAAGGCCGCATTGCCCTTATTAGATGCGAAGCATCTTATGCTTGGGGCTTTGTCCGTTCCTCCCTCCGCGTCCCGCGTCCGGTCACGTTCATGAAGTAGGGAAGCAGCCACTATGCGAACCAGAACACCGTAGTACAATAAGGCCTTCAACCACCACCACAGTCACCAGAGTCATGGCCGAGAGCACAGAGCGGGTGCTTAGCAATGGCTAGGCAGGTGGTGTGTGCAGGCAAAGAATAACACTCACTACCGGTGGTGTCTGTTGCCCACGTTGACTCCATTCCTTGATCTTGCTTGCATGTGCTTGCAGGGGCTTTGTCCGTCCCTCCTTCTCGCATCCCACACCTCCTCTCTCTCTCCTCTCCTACGCTCCCCCTTTC
>JALIZH010006815.1:0-27224 GCA_030522465.1 Rhipicephalus appendiculatus
AGCTGCGGTGTCGGGTGCGCCCTGCCAGACCACGCCCATGACAGCACCTGCAGTGTGGCTGTCTCGGCCATGCAACAGCCACCTGCAGGCGCCACTACTGCATACGCTGCAGTAGGAGCCATCCGTCAAGAGAGTCGAGCATCAGAGCTCAATGTGTAAACTTCGGATACAACCACCCTGTAAATACTCCTGCGTGACGTAAATGACAAGAGACGCAGGGCGGCCACTGTCATAGCCTCCTCTATGGTTCCACTATCAAGGCGAGCTGTGCACACTGTCGTACTGGAGGAGAACCATCCCCCCTCTTTTTCGGGTCCTCCTGCCAGCACAGCCACCCGCAGTATGCACAGGCTGCGTCCAGTGCACAACATCGTACTTTACCCCTTGTCCACTAGGTCCTGCTTCCAAAGCGTATCCTGTTTCCCCTGCTGTAAAGCTGTTTGCCGAGCCCGTGATCACAATCCAGGATGATTTGCGAGACGCCATCACCGTATCGCTGTAGCTTACACTGCATGCCGTCGGAGAGCTGGTCCCATCCTACAGTCCACTGAAAGCCATCTGTCTTCAGGCAAGTGATCTGCAAAACACTGACTGTCAGGGGCCCAGCAGCCGCCCATGTATTCTCCACCTACCCGCGGCTCCACATATGGATCTCCTGTTTCCTCTCGAGCACCACGCACAGGTCTTCAAAGCGGTTCACTTCCTTGGGGACACCGAACTGGACAAACGGTTGTAAAAGCCGCCCGCTGCCTCCTAGGACATGGACGGCACTCTCTTCTTCTCCTCTTCTCGTATTCATTTCCCTCCCCTCAGTCCCCTGCAGACGCTGAGGTGTGCTCCCACTCAGAGTTGCAGAAGTAGTGTCTTTCCACACCTCAACATGCCCTTCTCCTCCTTCTTTCGACAAAAACATGTTGTATAGGCATGGTAGCTGTGTGACGAGGAAAGGGACCGTTAACACTAAGACTCCAAGTCGATGACTACTGCGTCAAAACGTACGAAAAGTAGCGCATTGGAGAACATTAAGACAGTTGTTTCATGTAATTTCTTAACGTCTTACCGTTGTCATAGGAACCAGCGGCTCACGCAGACGCACCGCCAAAGCACCACGCGGAGAGAGACGTGCCAGTCTGCAAAGCGCTGGTGTGAGCAGATTTTTCTGTCTGCCTGCGTGTGAGCGTTAGTAGATGTCTGTGTGTCATATACACAGTGTATTTTAAGCAATACATATTTTTCCTGAAAAAGCTATAATAGTTAGGCGGTTTTCGTCGACGCAGCCAATTTCTAGGCCGAGGCGGAAAGATTTTGCCACTAATTATATCACTCACAAATGGTTAATTAACAAGAACATTTCATTAACTTATTTATTATCAATTTTAGGGCTGTTGTTTATATGGCGATGTTGTTCTACGTCACCATTTATGGCGAGCCTAATTTTTTAAAATCGAAAATATCACGCGTAGTTACAAAAGATCCATCGTCGAATGTCCAGACCGCGATGGCGGAAATACCGAAACTGAACTCACCGGGTGCACCGCAAGGGCGGTCCGTGCACTGCGTCTCGCCGGAACTTCCCTTCACGTAATAGCAGCGAGACGCGAATCTAATCTGCGCCCGTATAATGTACTTTCTTCCGTATTCCGTATTCCGTTTTCCCTGTTACGCCACGTTTCAGGCGCCGCCCATGCCGGAAGCCGCAACGTTTTTCGAATTTGGCCAATGAAAAGCGCTCGTAGCCGCCCATAGCTTGTTGAGCAAGACAAGTGCGGCAGTTGGCGTTTTTTACGTAGGAATTGTGGGGAAATCCCTAGTATTTTCTAGGTATTTTCAGGGGGAAAATTTAGGGGCTTTAGCGACTTTTTGGCTGAGAGCCGCGAAGGGTCCGTATATTCAATTTATTTTGTCCGCGAGCGTGTAACAAAAGAACTATCGGGCGTAAATTCAAATAAATTCATTTTATAGGCTTCTAGCACCGACGTTAATGAAGCGTATTGCGATGTAAATGAAAAACTCTCGTATTTTGAGAGTCGTAGCCACATGTTAGTCGCTTTTGCATCCAATCCAAGTCGTTTAGGTTGGCCGCTGTATAAAAAACAGCTAATCGTCTCTGCGAGACGAGTTTTGCGTTCTATGACATATAAAGCTGCGAGAAGAATGTGATCGCGACTACTGGAGAGCATTTTCGTTGCTGAAGGATATAGCAAGCTGCGAAGAACAAGGAAATCGTGAAATTCTAGCCGTACGGTGAGTCATCATCATCATCATCATCATCAGCCTGTCTACGCCCACTGCAGGGCAAAGGCCTCTCCCATGTTTCGCCAATCAACCCGGTCCTGTGCTTTCTGCTGCCACGTTATACCTGCAAACTTCTTAATCTCATCTACCCACCTAATTTTCTGTCTCCCCCTCACGCGTTTGCCATCTCTTGGAATCCAGTCAGTTACCCTTAATGACCAGCGGTTATCCTGTCGACGTGCTACGTGCCCGGCCCATATCCATTTCTTCTTCTTGATTTCAACTATGATATCCTTAACCCCCGTTTGTTCCCTGACCCACTCTGCTCTCTTCCTGTCTCTTAAGGTTACACCTATTATTTTCCTTTCCATCGCTCGCTGCGTCGTCCTCAGTTTAAGTTGAACCCTCTTTGTAAGTCTCAGGTTTCTGCTCCGTAGGTAAGTACCGGTAAGATGCAGCTGTTATATACCTTCCTCTTGAGGGATAGTGGTAGACTACCATTCATGATTTGATAATGCTTGCCGAATGAGCCCCATCCCATCCTTATTCTTCTAGTTATTTCACTCTCATGGTTCGGCTCCGCGGTTACTACCTGTCCTAAGTAGACGTACTCCTTTACAACTTCCAGTGTCTCGCCACCTATCGCAAAGTGCTGTTCTCTGCCAAGATTGTTCCACATTACTTTAGTTTTATGCATATTAATTTTCAGACCTACTCTTCTACTTTCCGTATCCAGTTCAGTAATCATAAGCTGTAATTCGTCTCCCGCGTTACTCATCAATGCAATGTCATCAGCGAATCGCAGGTTACTGAGATACTCTCCATTAACTCTTATCCCTAACTCTTCCCAATCTAGGGCCCTGAAAACCTCCTGTAAACACGCGGTGAATAGCATTGGAGAGATCGTGTCTCCCTGTCGTACGCCCTTCTTTATTGGGATTCTATCGCTTTCTTTATGGAGGACTATCGTGGCTGTGGATCCGCTGTAGATTTCTTCCATTATGTTTATATAGGCTTCGTCGATGCCCTGATTCCGCAGTGCCTGCATGACTGCTGATGTCTCCACCGAATCAAATGCCTTCTCGTAATCTATGAAGGCTATGTATAGGGGTTGGTTGTATTCCGCGCATTTCTCTATCACCTGATTGATAGTATGAATATGGTCTGTCGTTGAGAAGCCTGTACGAAATCCTGCCTGGTCCTTTGGTTGATTGAACTCTAATGTCGTATTAATTCTGTTAGCAATTACTTTTGTAAATAGCTTGTAGACAACGGACAGTAAGCTGATGGGCCTGTAATTTTTCAGGTCCTTGACGTCCCCTTTCTTATGGATCAAGATGATGTTGGCATTCTTCCAAGAATCTGGTATCCTCCCTGTCGAGAGACACTTCGTATACAGGGTGGCCAGTTTTTCTAACATAATCTCTCCGCCGTCTTTCAACAGGTCTGATGTTACCTGATCCTCACCAGCTGCTTTGCCTCTTTGCATTCCCTTTAGGGCTTTCTTTACTTCTCCGGTCAATACTGGTGGGATGTCAGATTCCTCTGGGCTATTATTGCTTCTTACGTTATCATCCTGACTGTCTCGGCTGCTGTACAGATCTCTGTAGAACTCTTCCGCTACCTCAACTATTCTATCCATATTGGTTGTGACTTTGCCTTCATTGTCCCTTAATGCATACATCTGATTTTTGCCTATGCACAGTTTTGTCTTCGTAGCTTTGAGGCTTCTTCCGTTCGTTAGAGCATGCTCAATTCTCTCCATATTATACTTTCTTACGTCGGCTACTTTACGCCTATTGATTAACTTGGAAAGCTCCGCCAGCTCTATTTTGTCTGTTGCATTTGAGGCTTTCATGGTTTGACGTTTCTTAATGAGGTTTTTCGTCTCTTGGGATAGCTTACCAGTGTCCTGTCTAACGACTGTACCCCCGACTTCCACTGCACACTCCTTAATGATACTAGTCAGATTATCGTTCATTGCGTCAACGCTAAGGTCGATTTCTTCGGTTAAAGCCGCGTACCTATTCTGAAGTGAAACTCTGAATTCCTGTACTTTCCCTCTCAGAGCTAGTTCATTAATCGGCTTCTTGCGTATCAGTTTCTGCCGTTCTTTCCTCAAGTCTAGGTGAATTCTAGATCTTACCATTCTGTGGTCACTGCATCGGATCTTGTTAACTACTTCCACATCCTGTACAATGCCCGGGTGTGCACACATTATGAAGTCTATTTCATTTTTAGTTTCGCCATTAGGACTCCTCCACGTCCACTTACGAGTAGCCCGTTTTCTGTAGAAGGTATTCAAGATCCGTAAATTATTGCGTTCTGCGAATTCTACTAGTAACTCCCCCTCTGGCGTTTCTAGAGCCGATGCCACATTCCCCAACTGCATGATCTCCAGCCTGCTTCTTGCCTACCTTTGCATTAAAGTCGCCCATCAGTACAGTATACTGCGTCTTTACCTTACTCATTGCTGATTCTACGTCTTCGTAGAAGCGTTCAACCAGTTGATCATCATGGCTTGATGTAGGCGCGTAGGCCTGTACCACCTTCATCTTGTACCTCTTATTAAACTTAATTACGATACATGCCACCCTCTCATTAATGCTATAGTATTCCTCTATATTACCAGCTATATTTTTATGAATAAGGAACCCCACCCCTAGTTCTCTTCTGTCAGCTAAGCCACGATAGCATAGTACGTGTCCGTTCTTCAGCACTGTATAAGCCTCATGTGTCCTCCTAACCTCACTGAGCCCTATTATATCCCATTTAACACCCTCTAATTCCTCGAATAGTACAGCTAGACTCGCCTCACTAGATAAAGCTCTGGCGTTAAACGTAGCCAAGTTCAGATTCCAATGGCGGCCTGTCCGGACCCAGAGATTCTTAGCACCCTCCGCTGCGTCGCAGGTCTGACCGCCGCCTTGGTCAGTTGCTTCGCAGCCGCTGGGGACTGAGGGCCGAGGGTTAATTGGTGTATTCATGTGGGAGGTAGTGGCCAAGTACTGCACCAGGGTGGCCAATCCTGCTCTGGTGAGGGAGTGCATTGCTGGCTGTGGTCGCCAGTGAGGCTGCACCCCAGGCCTTTTTACACAATTCCATCATCACGCGGATTTTTTTTTTTTAATCCGGTTGGGAATTGTCCGGCACCGGGATTCGAACCACGGACCTCTTGCATGCGAGGCTGATGCTCTAACCACTACGCCATCGCTGCACAGTGAGTAAACAATGCCAAGCATACCGTTATCGCGTTATGTGTACTTCGCTTTTGTTCATACAGATAACGAAGAAAAAAGCAAATATGTGCGAACATGGGAAGCCTGTACGTCTGTTGTGTAATGTCTGGTAAGCAACACCTTTTGCTTTTGAATGCGATCGCGCGTGAGCGAGCGTAGTTACAGCGTAGTGAATGTTGCAGTATATGGAAATGTGCCGGTCATGTTTCCCTTCCGTTACCGTTTGTTTCGCACATTTCTGCTGTACTGAACATACCGGAAAAATGTGTTTGGTTAAATTTTCATGTACAGTGAAACCTCGGTGATACGAACACAGCTCATACGAATTTCGGGGTGATCCGAATTTTTTCTTTCGTCCCGGCCAATGCCCATTGGCCTGCAATGTAATGGATTACGGTGGTTGCGAACCGATTTACACCCCGTGACGTTTGATACGAACGTACGCTACCGCCCTGGTACGAAGAGGTGCTGTCCGCGCTGTCGCGGAAGACGCGCCAAGCAAGTGCAAGTGCGGGAACGCAAGCGCGGGCATGCGCGCCGCACCACCAAGTCGTCAGAATCACGGTGTAAGAAAAATACTTTTCTTACGGTCATAATAAACCTTCAGAGACGCGTCACGGCCTCTGACATTGTGTGCGCGAATCGTCGAGGCTCTATTGTACCTCCGTGTGGCCTCGCCTTTAGTTTACACAGGGCACTGGCGCGACGCTTTTTTTCTTTTTTTTTCTAACGCGTCGACGAGAGCTGCTGTCGTTGTACTGTGTTTACACGTACCTGCCTCGTGCTACAGACATCCTAGGAAAGGTGGACGAGGACCGAAAGAAGGCAAGGACAGTCTTGGCGATAGAGTCAGGCCTCAATGTCAACATGCGCGACTGTTGAGGTCGCACTTTTGCGGGCATGGCCGTAAATTTCCCAAAAAACATCCCCAACACTGCAGTAGAGTACGCATTTGGGCTGGTTGGTTCATGATTTGCAGTAGAAAACAGCGCTACAAGACGGGACGAAGAAAGGACACAAACCACGGCGCTGACTAACAACCAAATGTGCTTTATTCTGCCAGTCCACATATATATGCTCCGCCACAATCTCAAGAAAACGGAAAAACAAAAAAGCAAAAAAACTACCAAAAATGATGATCAGCCTGCGCAGAGGCAATAAAACGCTCAATCTGACAGATCTGTCAGATTGAGCGTTTTATTGCCTCTGCGCAGGCTGATCATCATTTTTGGTGTTTTTGCTTTTTTGTTTTTCCGTTTTCTTGAGTTTGTGGCGGAGCATATATATGTGGACTGGCAGAATAAAGCACATTTGGTTGTTAGTCAGCGCCGTGGTTTGTGTCCTTTCTTCGTCCCGTCTTGTAGCGCTGTTTTCTACTGCAAATCCCCAACACCTCCAAGATAACAAAATCATAAGATAGGACCGTGGTTCTGAAATTTTGTGGCCTTGATCTATAGCGTCAAGGCGCTTCTTTCGTTACTGTCGCCGCAGTACTCCGGCGTCATGCGAAAAAGGATACTAAAATTTGGAAAGGGCTATTGCTTTCGCGGGTCACAACGCACCTGGTTCATTAATTAAACACGCGCGACGGGCCGTATATTTACGGGTGCTGGTAGGATTGCCGATATCTAAAAACTTCACTGACAGTCAGTCAGAGTTCTTCCTGACATTAATGCGGCCCCGAAAAGCAATAAATGAAAGTGTAGGCCAGCTTTCTTTTGTCGCACGCTAATTTTCCATGCTTTCTGGTGATACGAATTTCGGATGATACGAATATATTTGGTGGTCCCGTGAGATTCGTATCACCGAGGTTTCACTGTAACACGCTCGTGTCAGTGTTTCATTCGTAAAGACTTGACGTAAAGAATGACGGAATGTACTCGTTTAGCATGCCCTGCAACTGTTATGATTGTTTCCTACGTTCCGGCGAAAGCTTAGGAAGAAAAAAAAATTACACCATCTCCCGCTAAAGGGAACCATGTGTAGATGTGAAGCAGCGGGCGCTAACGCTTACACTGGCGGCGGCGTTGACGCTGGCGCTCATCGCAGCATTGCGCAGGAGAGAAAACTGGGGAGGCGCAAAGCACGCAGTGATGGAGCGGTGTTTCCTACTGGAACATGCCAATCGCTGCTAATCGGCAATGAGAGACAGAAGACTCCGACTGGACACAGAGACCCGCAGTCGGCTTTTAGTTAACGCGCACGCTGCGAATTTTTATTGCTCAACAACGCACAGGAGAAATATCCCACCGGCACCACCTTGGAGGTCAAGATCCATTGCCATATATACGGGATGGACAATGAACGGTTGTGCAGCGCGAGCAGTCGGTTTTTTCAACCAAGAAACTCGCTAGCAGACGCTGCCTGCGTCGGCGTCGCGAGTCGAAAGAGGGGGGTAGCGTAGGAGAGGAGAGAGAGGGGGGGACGCGCATGCGCAGTGGGGGGTGTGAACGCTGTGGGCAGGGATGCCTAGAAGAGAGAGGGGGGAGCGTATTAGAGGAGAGAGAGGGGGGACGCGCATGCGCAGTGGGAGCGCGGGGAGGGATGCCTAGAGGAGAGAGGGGGGGAGCGTAGGAGGGGAGAGAGGAGGGGAGGCGCATGCGCAGTGAGGGGTGTGGTTGCCGCGGGGAGGGATGCCTAGAGGAGAGAGAGGGGGAGAGGAGGTTTTTATTTTTTATTTTTTTTTGAAAGGTTTGCGCATGCGCAGTAAGGGGTGGTCACGCCGGCACACCACCACCACCACCACCACCACCGGATTAAGCTTCGCCATAAGATGCTTCACATCTAAAAGGCGCAGCCTCGAGTATTGCGGGCGCAAGCCGACCTTTTAATATGCTTCATGGAGAAGCACCCAAACTTGGCGAGAAGAGCAGCAGCTTTCATGTCAAGCATGGGTGCTGCTCGCAAGGTAGCTTTGTGGCAAGAGGTCACCGTCGCGCTCAATGCGCTGGTGCCGGCCGTGAAAACGGTCAAGCTCTGGCGCAAATATTGGTCGCGGCTGTGCTACGACAGCCGCAAGCTGACGAGGGAGATAGAAAGGGAGAGGTGATGAGCTCATTGCTTGCAGCAGACTGGGGGACGTATTTTAACATTTCTTTATGCCTTTGCAGGAGGACGGGGGGCACGATGGCTCGGAGGCGTCGAGGGCCGGGTGCTGGCGATTCTCGACAGGACAGCGCCCGACTCCGCACCGGTCCGGCTTTTCACCGGTGAAAATGAGGTGGCAATTATTATTGTTGCCAAGTCTCTCGGTTCAAGCGTATTGCAACATGCAGCATGTGATATTGTGCACAATCGAAAATCTTGCGAGAACAGAAGATAAGTGCTTTCTTGAGACCAACGTAAGCAGTTGTGCTTGACAATTCCTTTCTTGAAGCACACATTTAGTAATAAGCCGCCTGTTAGAGGGTCAGAGAGTCAAGTAGTCTGCCATACGAGGGATGAGAAGTTGGCTCCACAATAAGGTGCTGCAGACTGGGCAAGCAGTTGACAGGTTCATCAGTCGCAATAATGGAGTCACGCGAAGTACGTACAACAGAACCATTTGTGAAAGGAGATTGCATTGCCTGTTGGTCTTAGCCACTTACAGCTGGTATAGTTGAAAACAAACGTGGCAGCCTTACTCAGCATACCTTAGAACTCACAGGATCGTTCATTTCACAGGATATCACACGATTATACAGTGGACTCACAGGATCGTTCACTGTAAGGTGTGAAGAGATTATGTTGACCGAATGAACAAACACAAATGTGCCAAATTCCTAAAGTACAGATAGCTGGCAAGCATTGACTGGAGTGACAGAGTAGGAAACTTTTTTGTGCTCTGCATGTTACATATACAGCTAAAGTACAGTGATACATTTTGTGCAGCGAGGACGACGTTCATTACATTTCTGTACAAAGGGATAAGTAATGTTTTTACAAAACATACCACTGCTTATTGGTGATGGAAAACACAGACATAAACTGGTCATTGCATGGCGCACATTAACATGTTGCGTTTGAGGCACTTTTGCTGTAGAGCTTTCAGCTGGCTCCTTAGCTAGACACGAGACATTTGCGTAGTTGCATGTCGAGAAAACCTCAACAGTCAACAGAGTTTAGAAGGTATGACAAACATATTTAAGATTCTGCGAACATCTGTACAAGGAAAAGTTTCTATCTGGAACACGTACTCCGACAGTTACTAGTGGCTGTGTACCTCACAACCAAGTTGGTGTCAAAAATTTGTTTCAGTACTCATTTAATGAGAAAATGCCGAAACACGAGGTAACTGCGATGTTATTTTAAAGTGATTGTGTCAAGATTAACAAGAAATGGTTCAGGGTTGCATGTTTGGCTTAAAAGAAACAAGTGGGAAAAAAATTACACCATCTCCCGCTAAAGGGAACCATGTGTAGATGTGAAGCAGCGGGCGCTAACGCTGACACTGGCGGCGGCGTTGACGCTGGCGCTCATCGCAGCGTTGCGCAGGAGAGAAAACTGGGGAGGCGCAAAGCAGGCAGTGATGGAGCAGTGTTTCCTGCCAATCGCTGCTAATGGGCAATGAGAGACAGAAGACTCCAACTGGACACAGAGACCCGCACTCCGCTTTTAGTTAACGCGCACGCTGCGAATTTTTATTCTTCAACAACGCACAGGAAAAATCACCCACCGGCACCACCTTGGAGGTCAAGATCCATTGCCATATATACGGGGTGGCCAGTGAACGGTTGAGCAGCGCGAGCAGTCGGTTTTTAGATGCGAAGCATCTTATGCTTGGGGCTATGTCCGTCCGGCGTCCCCCCGTCCCGCGTCCCGCGTCCGGCCACTTTCATTGGGTAGGGAAGCACCCATTATGCGAACCAGAACACTGTACTAATATTAAGGCCGTCAACCACTACTACAGTCATCAGAGTCATGGCCGAGAGCACAGCGAGGCTGCTTAGCAATGGCTAGGCAGGTGGTGTCTGTCGCCCAGGTTGACCCCATTCCTTGATCTTGTTTGCATGTGTTTGGAGGGGGCTTAGTCCGTCCCGCGTCCCACACCACCACAGTGCATGCGCGTCCCCTCCCCCTCTCTCTCCTACGCTCACTCCCTTTCTCTACTCTAGGAATAATCTACTCTACGGAGCGGCGCTCGCGTCCCACAGCGCATGCGCGTCCTCTCCCCCTCCCTCCTCTAGGAATCCTCTACTCTACGGAGCGGCTCCCGCGTCCCATACCCCCACAGCGCATGCACGTCCCCTCCCCCCTCTCCCTCCTCTCCTACGGTCCCTCCATCCTCTCCTCTAGGAATCCTCTACGGAGCGGCGCGCAAGACAGGTGGTGTGACAGCTGCATACTCCGCTGGGAGTTCCGCTGTCTGAAAATGACGGAGCGCGCGCGCCTCATTCTCTCTCCTGGGCAGCGCCGCGATGAGCGCCCGGACCGCTGCCGTGAATGACCCCGCTGCTTCGCATGAACACATGGTTCCCTTTAGCGGGAGATGGGGAATTTTTTTTCAACCAAGCAGCTTGCAGACGCTGCCTGCATCGGCGTCGCGAGGCGAGAGAGGCGGTGAGCGTAGGAGAGGAGAGAGAGAGAGAGGGGAGGACGCGCATGCGCAGTGGGAGTGTGGACGCCGTGGGCAGGGATGCGTAAAGGAGAGAAGGGGCAGCGTAGGAGAGGAGAGAGAGGGGGTGACGCGCATGCGCAGTGGGAGTGTGGACGCCGCGGGCAGGGATGCCTAGAGGGGAGAGGGGGAGCGTGGGAGGGGAGAGAGGAGGGGAGGCGCATGCGCAGTGAGGGTGTGGTTGCGAGGGATGCCTAGAGGAGAGAGAGGGGGAGAGGTTTTATTTTTATTTTTTTAAAGTGTTTGCGCATGCGCAGTAAGGGTGGTCACGCCGCACACCACCGGATTAAGCTTCGCCATAAGATGCTTCACATCTAAAACAGCTGAAACGTGATGTCGTGCACTTTCGCTGCACGATACATCAGTGTAGAGTACAAGGTCGGCTTTATTCTTCTTAATAATGCAGTATTTACCCCCCCCCCCGTGATGGATAAGTACTTTAATGCATCATATTCTCATGAAACACGCCGTATCCAATTTCTTTCCTGTCTGCTCTAACATTCCTGAATCTGCATGCCTGGCAGTTATTGAAAAAGATCCGCATGCATGGAATGCACTGTAATCCAATAAGTGAAATTTCTTATCTCGCAGCATCACCGGGAGCTCCTGGAGGAAGTGAGGGGCATGCGTTCAACCCAAGAACGCATCGCTACAGCCCTCGAACTCCTCCGTAGCGCCCTTGTGCCTGGCATTGCTGTGCCCACCCCGCCATCACAGCCGCCCCCGTCCCCTCGACCTTGAATATCTTCTTTGTTTTTTTCTTTTCTTTTTTTGTATATAATTTGTGATTTTCATGTTTTTTCGTTTCTTTTTAATTTAACATTCATTTCTTATTTCTCTTTGATTTTTTTTTCAGTGCACCACGTCAAGTGGACAAATTTGTGTTTAAAGAAAGGCTGCTCGTGAGTGCAAGCATGTCTTCACAGGTTGCTTTGACCCGCATCGGTCAGCTTTCTGAAATGACATGTACACCATGTATGACTGTAGCAGTGAAAAATGCTAGTAGCGTGGTGTCACTAGGAGCATAAACGGACACGATACAAGTGCTTTCACCTCATGCACTAAGGGTACGTACATGCTTAGACTAGCAGGGACTTTTACATTCTCTTTGCTGAGCCTATGAAACTATACAAAGTGAAATATTTGTGTTGGCACCACTTATGTCTGCGATTGTCACAACAAAGTCATTTTCTAGGGACACATGTAATGTTACTTTTTTTTCGCTGTGTATGTACCAGTTTGCTCGATCCATGTCACTGCAATATGTTCTATATGTTGCGGTGCATGCAAAATAAGTTTTTTCAGTTTTAGCAACATTTCAAAAGGTTCGTTTGACGCATGATCAATGTTTTTTTTTTAATTTCTCCTGTTTTCTGTGACAATTGGTTGTGCAATGCCCTAGGGGAACTTGTGCGAACGATTTACTTATATTTTTACAATTTCAGTGTTTAGGGTATACTTTATTTTTTTAGAATTTTTGTATTCAGTGTACCTCCAGGCAGGTGTGCTACAAAGCATTTTTCGACAGACAGCAGGTGCCTGTTGCTTGTGATATTTAATGACCATTTCTACCAGAGTGGGTATCCATATCACTAATATTAATGCTTCGCAATCTTGTTTATTGTTCACTTTTGACGTATTAGTCAGCTATGGAAATAGCCTTGTATGGGTACTGGTGCATGTTGCTTGTGGTACAATTGTTGGTATTTCAACCAGTGATAGCAGTGCGTCCTAGTCATTGTTATTTTGTTGACATTTCTTAAACTTATTACTCAACCACACTTGCGCCCTTTTACAGGTACAGGAGCATGTTACTCGTAATATGAAATGTCTATTCATACAACTGTGCATATTCCAACTAGCGATAACGTCCTAGTAATCGTTGCTGTTGATATCAGTTTGTGATATCCATAGCTTGCCTATGTAGTGAGCAGACATGGACAGCTGTAGTCGTAGCATTGTTAAGCGACAACTTAGGCCTGTAACATTACAACATTCAGTGTATGTTCATGACATGTCGAAGCTGCATGTTCAAAGGCCAAAATACTGTTATTCAAGGGAACAGGATTTTGAGTGTACTGGCAGAAAACTCGATCACAGTTGTTTTTATCATTAATGTAAAAGTACGATTTCGTTTTGTCTTGCTGCTACAAGTAATACTTTTCTTATCAGTACTCATTAACATCTACCTTGTTATTGGTAGTGTCTTCTTTGCAATATTCATGAAAGGCGTAAATTATTGCAAATGTATCATTGTAATAAGTTACTATTTCATGTTGTGCAGTAGTATTGGACATATCAGAGAACGACTTTGATGTATGCAAAATTTCAACTTCTCCCCAAGGTGTTTGCACATTGTGTAAGGTCAAGGTTGCTACTGCACAGTCCCACAACAGGGCTTCAAAACCATCTGGCGATTTGGCCGTTACAGTTGCCGCAGTTAAGCTGCTAATATATCTGCACTTTCTTATTCATGGATTTCCCCATGTTTGATGTTACTGTGCTTGCTTCAGAACGATGTTGTTAATAAACATTACACTGCACTTCGACTATCTGCATTTACCAACAGACAGCATAAGGCATGTTTGCATTAGTCTGAATATTGTGACGGGGTCGTGACGTTGTTGAAGGTGGCAGACTGCAGGTTTAAGGCAAAACTTTTTATTTGAGCGAACTTGCACTCTGGAAACAAAAGTCAAGCTACACATGGCAGCGAAACGCACTCGACATGCCGCATGGTGTCTTTCGGCGTCACTTGGCCATGAACAGGAGCAGTACAGCACTTGAGCACTTATGAGGAAGGAAGATGCACTTCACATGCTAGACGATCTTTCTCGGCACCACTTGGCCTTTGAAAAGAAACAGTGTGGTGGATGTGCGGCAGAAGGTCACTGAGCATAGTAGGTGTCCGTTGCCCAGACAGGAAGCGAGAAGACAGGGCGTACTCCCAGGCATGGTGCAGATGGCGGTGACAATAGTTGGCGATTTGCAGGATGAGAGCAGCGACAAAAAATAATTCTGGTGTACAGTGTTTACGGTGCTTGGCTGCTGACCCGGATCACACGGGCATGATCGAAGCTGCGACGGTGGTATTTCGATGGAGTTGGGATTCTAGAGGCCTGTGTAGCATTTGGTGCACGTTAAGGAACCTCAGGTGTTCGACTTTGCCAAAGACCTCAAGTGAAGTGTGCCTCATAATCATATCGTGGTTTCAGCTCATAAAACCTCACCAATCATTATAATTACAAAAACAGTACCAAGCGGTTCGTTCCCAGTGAGTTGGCTACACTCTGTTGCTGTTTCACAATTCCTTGTAACTCTCTGGAAACACCATGGCAGCTGATCAGATAAGATGTCACACTACTAAACTTGTGGACATGTGTCCCATTACTGTTGACAGCAGCGGTTGCGAGATCACAATGAGGGAAAAATGAAGAAGCATCGGATTACTTAATTTTAGGTGCACGTTAAAGAACCGAAGATGATCAAGTTCCTGCAATGTAGCACAAATATTTTAACACCGCGATCGCTGCTGCAGGCGGCGCAGTCGCCTGCGCACCCTTCTTAAGTACTGCAGGTGTTGCTGCCTTGTCGTGCCAAACAACCTGATAAGGCCGTTGCGGACAGCTTGCCCATGCAAGTACATTAAGCGTGATGACCTCCCCCGCCTAAACCGAGGTTGGGGGTCATCATCGATAGAGCTGCCATGCTCGCTGCTCTCGTCGCCGCTGTCATCACGAAATCGTCAACATCTATGTCACCTTGTTCAATACAAAGGTTGTACAACACTACACATGCAGCAACAATGTTGGAAGAACGTTCCGGCGAGTAGTCGAGGGTAGGGTACCGCTGACGGCATCGAAAGCGGCTCTTCAGTAGCCCAATACAACGCTCCACTATGGAACGTATTGAAGCATGTGCAGAGTTGTTACTTGCCTTCTGCACTATCCCTGTGAGGATGACCTTGCACCGGGACCATAAGCCAAGACTCGAGGGAGTAGCCGCCGTTACCTGCAGAAATATGAATTGTGTTGTAAATACTGCTAAAATGACAGGAATCTCTGAAGGTTCGTTGACCCTAAGATATCTATAATAGAATCTGTAGTACCTGACTAGCCTGACATAGACCCCGTATTATGCGAGACATGACTACTACGATGACGTTGTCATGACAAAGTGCATCACCTGACGATACTGCAGTAGTTAACCCACAGATGGGAGATTGTGCATCGGTAGCATGCGGCATCATGCCACTTGTCAGTGCAATGAAGTTTTATCAATACCGCGAGGAAATATTTTTTATATATAAAACCTATAACTGGCAGCACACGTAAAATGAAGTAATGGATTTACTTCTCACCGAGAAGGTACTCGCCAGTAGTGTCAATGCGGCCCTCCTCGAAACGTTCGCGGAGTCACGTTTTGCCCCAGATGTGGCGGTCCTGGTGCGACCCCGGTCTCAGCGGGTCCACAGTGAGGATCCGCATGTCCGCGTCGCAAATCTGGGAAAACCAAGAGCACTATGAGCCATGTCTCACTGCGAAAAAAAATGCACACGAGAAAATGGGAACACCGCTACTTATGAACATGACGTTGAGGGCGTAATATCCTTTGCGGCACCAGAATGACACCTTCTGCTCGCCCCTCGGTGCAACGATGGCGACGAAGCTACCGTCAACGCATCCGATGACGCCGGGTAGAGGTCCGCCTTCTCCTCCGGCGTCCTCGGGAAGTGAACCCACTTGTTGCGGGTCCCGGCGTTGACGATTGCTCGAGCCATACGTCGCACACAGTTGCTGACCGCGGGCTGCGTCACCGCTACGGTCTCCTCTCTTCCCACCGACGACTGGAAGGACCCGGTGGCGAAGAAACGCAGGGCGCACAGTACCTGCCGCTCCACCGAGAGCGCAGTTGGCCGCGAGCCCTTGAGTTCGTCGGCGACTTCGTCGCACAACCACGACACTGTTTCTTTAGTCAGGCGAAAGTGACGCCTAAACTGGTCGTCTGGCATGTCAAACGCATCCTCGGCCTCCCTCCTGCGACGTCCGTGCCCATCGTACGCCGCCTCCAAAAAGGCAAACGCCGCGGCGAAGGTCGCCGGCACCGCACGAACCGCCATGTTTGCTATTCCGTCGAACGACGGGGCCAATCGCTGGCTGTCCTGCGATTCCGTTTATTTTTGCATAATGAGCACGTGCACGTCAATTTGACGTCACCGAAATTTGGGCTTCCGACACGTCACTTGAGTGATAGGTGAAACGACCAATTACGGGGCTCTAATGGCGGCCAAAACGGAATACGGAATACAGAATAGATGTTCATTTCACGGGCGCTGCCTCCTTTTTAGCGTGCATTCGTATTCTTGCGCTTTGCGCATCGTGCGAACGCCGTCCGAGTTTCAACGCTCATAAGACTAAGTATCCTCCAGCGTGAGGGGGAGACTCCACAGCTGGCACCGTGCCAGGGCGATGGCTAGGGGTTGGACACCGGTCGTCGCGAGTTTCGCCTTAATATTCGATTCTCGCACCTTTCCCAAGTTAAAATTACAAATAATCAGACAACCATCGCACATCACGCGCGAAGGTCCATTGGTCGGCATGCTCTGGTGGAATGACACATCGTCAACGAGGTTCTCGCGCGGCGCATCATCATTCGGATAACGTAACGGGAAGTTCCGGCGTGACGCAGCACTCGAAGCACCCTCCCGGCGCATCCGGTACGTTCAGTTTCGGTATCTCCGGCCATCGCCGTCTGGAAATTCGACGATGGGTCTCTCAAACTGAAGAACAGCCCTGAAATTGATAATAAAAAAGTTAATTAAATTGTTTGGTCAGTCAGCCATTTCTGAGTGATCTAATTAGGAGCGAAATTTCTCCGCCTCGGCCTAGACATTGGCTGCGAAGATGACAAGTGCCTAACTATTGCAGTTTTTTAAAGGAAAATGTGTATTTCTTAAAGAAGAACACCCTGTATATGCTCTGTGACTCAGTGAGTTGGTATGTGCTTAATTATTCATGATAAAGTCAAAACTCCATCCAACGAAACCCCACCTTTCGACGTGGAATGGAATGACAATCTCACGAATAAATTTGCAGTTCCCTGCAAAAGGCCACAAGGTTTAATGTTGTCCTCAATGCGATTTACGAAGTATATTCACCGCCAAACACGAGTTAACGAAGTCTTTCCTCAAATAACAGCGAAAAGCAAAAGAAACGAAGGAGGTGGAAGGTGGAAGCTCGCGATGAGAAGTTCGTAAACAGGGGGTTCGTGCTCGACCTGGATTTTCGACGGGTGGACTTGCCTTTATCAAGGCTGCAACCTTAAGTCCACTTGTGTAAACTTCGGCTTCAGCAGGAAACGCCTGTTTACGAATTCCTCATGAGTGAAAAGCTGTCATATCTAATTTGGACCGCGACAGGTTTTTCTTCTGTCGCGCACTCTAACGCTATCGCGTTAAGACATTTACGCGCCGTATTTACGACCCTAGATTTACGCTGAGGAGGCTGAAGCTACATGCCACATTCACGCACGGAACAACGGACGCGGAATTCGGCAGTGCATTTAAGTACCGGATAGTGCTAGAGCCGGTGGCGGTTCCTTTCGTTATTTCATGGTTTATGCGGCAGACAGCACTGATAATCTCCAGGCATATTTCTCGTTCGTCCTGCATGAACAATCACGAGGGCGGCCCTAGGTCAGAGCCGCCCTCGAGAATTCTCTCACGGATCATTTGTCAACGCTGTTCTTAGAAAGTTGTCTGCTGTTCGGGCGTTAGTGCGATCCGTGCCCTCCCCACGCGGAACTTGTAAATTGAAACTGGTGCGCCCGGGCTCGGCAGCACTGCTGCGAAGAGATGAACCACGTCACTGACTGCGACGTCACTGTGCGCACGCGTGCTCTGGTACGACGCAGAGAATGGCGTTACTAACGGTGCTGCCCATGGAGACCGTTATTGAAACTCGTGGCTAACTGTTTTCAGTTTCGCCTTGCCATATGCAGCTTTCTGTGTAACAGATCCCTCCTTATAGGCAAACGCATTCGCTTTCGTGTAGTACCCGCAAAGATGTGTTAAACCGTTCAATTGTGCGGCACAGTGTGCCCTATAGCAAGACCGCCAAGTCACCATTCACAGTTTGAAAAGGGCCTGCGCCGTGGAAACGGAGCGCCATCGGCAACTGAAGGAGTGGCGGCGCGGGAGAGCTGCCATCGTCGCGGCTCGTTTCAAGCGGCAGCTCGGGGAGAAGCTGGGGGAAGGGCTTCCTTTGCAAAGTAGAATCTGGTCAGAAGCACGATCGATGAACTTTTTCATGAGATTTTCACGCTTCCCTAGCACTGTCAGCGTAAAACGTACGTCACCTTTTCTTAAAAGTGCGACGAAACCTATTGGCTCCAAAAAGCTGCATATGTGGTCAAACATATTGTGCCGCATTAGTGGCGCCTTAAGGTACCTGCTGAGCTAGCTTATTAAACGACACCTTTTCCCGCCTATAAGGTTAACGAAAGGCTGGATTTTAGTTTAAAGTTTGTTTATGAAACGCATTAAAATGCCGGAAAGTTAAGGAGTGCAAAAGTTAAGTATAAGGTTGGCTTGTGAATATGAGCCTCAAGCTTCTATGTATACATGGTAAGTTAACAAGATATTGTAAAATTGAAATGACAAGCTTATTATCCTTTCATGTCGGCACTTTCTTTAAGATTCTAATTATATTATTCTCATGGTCGCGAATCGCCCTAAAACAATAACTGTTTCTTTTTTTTTTGCAGGTATCTGAACTTCGGCATGAAGGTACATATTTTTATTGTGGAGTTGGGATATGCCGAGACGGACTGTGTATATTAAAGTCGCTTGAGAAGTGCGCAACCAGCTAAGCTTCACCGGAATAAAAAAAAGCACATTGCGCGAACCCCTTAAAAACTGCAGCCAGAATCATTCCAAAGCATGTTATATCTTCCGTCTCATAAATGCTTAACCTTCGTGATATATGTTTTGGCTTACGTGCTTTGTCAACTGATCGGTGCGTCGTTCCACATTAACGTCTGAACCGATGTTGAATTGAAAGTGACCAATTAAACTAATGTGCTCTAAATTTATGTTTTCTGAAGAACCGGGTGAAATGAAGGTACCTGGGAAAAACACCAAGAAGCAGCACTGAGCAACACGGCTGAAGCCAGAAACACGTGTGCCGTCCCAAAATTTTATCGTAACGTCAACTGCCCCAGTTCAAAATGACAACACAACTTGCCTTGAGTACAAATGAAATTTCTTCGTACATCAAGATTTTTCTGTTGTTACTACACATTATTGTAGAGACAACACAGTTCTCAATTGTGTATTTGTTCTTTTGTGACAACATAAGTGTGTTCTTCGCATGTGTAGTGCAACAACAGACAGTTGAAGTTCTACGACAAATGCTTACAGTATTGTAAAAAAATGTGTCGTCACAAAAAGCACCCGGCTGCTACTTCAGGAATGTCCATATACTATACGACAAAATTTTGTCGTACGAAAGAAATGTGTTGTGCTACATAAGATACTTGTAGTCTTAGCTTATAGTCAATTGTGACAACAGAGGTCTTCCGTAAGTATTGCAACAAAAATCTGTCGTACAAAGAAATTTGTTGTCTAAGCATGCATCCAATTGTGACAACACAAGTGTCTCTAGAGTAATTCAACAAAATTGTGTAGTAGGACAGAAAGCTTCGAAACAAAAGAACAACTGTTATGAAGACATCACTCAATAAAAAAAACTTATCTACGCCCGTGAGGTTTCCTAGAGGCAAGCCCTTGACGTCCCTTCATGGGAGGCCTATGCCTGGCCACCTAAACTTGCTGGTCTCTACAAATAGAGTTCGTTCCTCTTCCTCCTCCTACTAGGATTTTCTGACCTGAAAAATAATGCCTATGCATATACAGGATGTCCCAGCTATCTTTAGCCAAGGGCTAAAAAATACAATATTTGAGGCAGGCGAGTGAAATAAGTTGAATATTGCTTACAGCTATCTTGCGCACTACATGCAATTTTTTATTTTGTAAATAACTAATTTGTTAAGCAGAATTAATTTACTAAATTGATAAATATTGACTTTACGCAAGAAATGAGAGTTGGAAGTTCGAGGGCGTCTTCAGAAACCCCCATTGCATTATTTGCGATAAAGAAAGTTTTACGCGTACCATTATTTCCACTCCAAAGAAAGCCCGCGAAACACAAAAAAATACGACGTGACTAGCGCATTCGCGCGCCGCGACCATGCTGCTCTAAGCCGTGGTTAGAGCGAACAAAATCAGCTGCGACCACGACCCGCCGGCTGCGTTGCTGCAGTAGGCCGATAAGTTTACGGTGGTTTCTTCGCCCGCGCTCGCTACAACTTGCACAGTCACGCGCACCAACTGGTTGGCGACGGGCCAAGAAACCACTGCCATGTACACAAACAGATCAAATTAAGAACGGCATCGCAATTTCAAGAATTGAAGCTTCACCGTTTGGGGTTAGCACAGAACAGCATGGGTGTATGTCCTTGCCGAGATAAAATTAACTGCATTGGGCAGTGTGCTTTGCTTTTGCGGTGAAAGAAAAGGAGACCGACAACCTCGGACATCATGGCTGTAACACCAGTTTAGTCACCCGGCTAATAAAGGTTTGTTTGTTTTGGGCCTTCTGTTGCCACAAGTTGACGACCTAGACATCATGTCAGAGCTAGTCAGTCTCTTCATCTTTCACTGTAGACGCAAAGCACACTCCCGATTACATAACAAAGTGGACAAGACAAGATTTTGGGTTTACACTGTGAAAAGTTAATTAGGTATGCTGTAACAGGGTAATCTGGAGTAATTTATACATTAGGAAGTTGAATGTATATCTAAATCATAATTAAACACATTTAAAGTGCATGCAAGCTTTTACATTTCACGCTCATTGAAGTGGAGAGATTCAAATGAGCACGCTTCATCCTAAGCAGTTCAATGCTACAGCCGCTAAGCCACCACAGTGGGTAGCAAGCACAATGAACTGAAATCGCGTATATATCTCTTCACTAATGCATCTAGTCAGTACATTTTTCACAAGTGCTTAAGTCCAAGATGAGTGTTTTTTCTGTGGTCCCTGAGTAAGCAAGCATGACCACACCAATACTATGCTAACAAGGACAAATAAGTGTACAATTCTTGAGTAATTTGGGCCTTCTGTTGCCACAAGTTGGCGACCTAGACATCATGTCAGAGCTAGTCAGTCTCTTCATCTTTCACTGTAGACGCAAAGCACACTCCCGATTACATAACAAAGTGGACAAGACAAGATCTTGGGTTTACATTGTGAAAAGTTAATTAGGCATGCTGTAACAGGGTAATCTGGAGTAATTTATACATTAGGAAGTTGAATGTATATCTAAATCATAATTAAACACAATTAAAGTGCATGCAAGCTTTTACATTTTCACGCTCATTGAAGTGGAGAGATTCAAATGAGCACGCTTCATCCTAAGCAGTTCAATGCTACAGCCGCTAAGCCACCACAGTGGGTAGCAAGCACAATGAACTGAAATGACGTATATATCTCTTCACTAATGCATCTAGTCAGTACATTTTTCACAAGTGCTTAAGTCCGAGATGAGTGTTTTTTTCTGTGGTCCCTGAGTAAGCAAGCATGACCACACCAATACTATGCTAATAAGGACAAATAAGTGTACAATTTGTGGGAGACATTGTTATAACACCACGCAATGTGGGAATTGATTTTATGCAAAGCAGTCAGTCAGCGACTTGCTGCACAAGGGCCCCTTTTTTTTTTTGCTTTGAGCCCAGAGTTAGAAGGTGGATTGACATCTTTGTGTAAACTGAGAAGTCGTGGGCATATCAAGGGCTTACCAGGTATGTTGACTACACTGATGCCTAAAGGGTAGCTTATTGTTCAACGTAACATTGGCGCCCACATTAGAGCATAGACGTCAGTTTTATCGAAATGGAGTGGACACTACCGTGAAACGATGTGCATATTATTAGAAGTGATTGTTGGTGTATTCCTCTGGGTTCGAGCAATGCATGAATACATCTTGCTGAGTCATAGAAGTACATATTTCATGTTAATTACACTGTGATAACAGCGGATAAGTAACACTGTTAGTACAGTTGATATGGCACATATTAGAGTCTTTTTCTAAAGCAGTTTTAAGCATTGGCCTGCCTGTGTAATAGAATACTTGACTGCGAGGTTGAGTGCATGGGTGTTATTCAGGCTTGAACCCGTGATTTTCATTCTCTGTGTCCATCGAGATTTTTTGTTCACCGACAATGCCATCGATGCCGACAACGAATTATTTGTGACATGAGTTGTCTTCGACATGAATTATCTGTGCCAGTGACGGGCATGTGACATCGTTCATGTCATGGCCTGTTAATCATGTCTGCCGTACTCTCATGTCCTCGAATACTAATTTTGGTGTATACTAAGTTCAGCAGAAAACCACGAGAGGGCCCAGATTTATGCAGATAGATAAGACAGAAATGGCCAAAGTGCCTTTGGTTTCTTTGCAAACCAAAGGCACTGCGTCGTACCAGAGCACGCGTGCGCACAGTGACGTCGCCGTCAGTGACGTCGTTCATCCCTTCGCAGCCGTGCCACCGAGCCCGCGCGCACCAGTTTCAATTTACAACTTCCACTTGGGGAGGGCGCGGATCGCACGAACGCCGGAACAGCAGACAACTTTCTAAGAACAGCGTTGACAAATGATCCGTGAGAGAATTCTCGAGGGCGGCCCTGACCTAAGGCCGCCCTCGTGATTGTTCATGCAGGACAAACGAGAAATGTGCCAGGTGATTATAAGTGCTGTCTGCCGCATAAACCGTGAAATAATGAAAGCAACCACCACCGCCTCTAGAACTATCTGGTACGTAAAGGCACTGCTGAATTCCGCGTCCGTTGTTCCGTGCATGAATGTGGCATGCAGCTTCAGCCTCCTCCGCGTAAATGTAGGGTCGTAAATACGGCACGTAAATATCTTAGCGCGATAGCGTTAGAGTGCGCGACAGAAGAAAAACCTGTCGCGGTCAAAATTAGATAGATATAACCGCTTTTCACTCATGAGAAATTTGTAAACAGGCGTTTCTTGCTGGAGCCGAACTTTAGACAAGTGGACTTAAGGTTGCAGCCTTGATAAAGGCAAGTGCACCCGTCGAAACTCCAGGTCTAGCACGAACCCCCTGTTTACGAATTTGTCATCGCGAGCTTCCACCTTCCACTTCCTTCGTTTCTTTTGCTTTTCACTGTTATTTGAGGAAAGACTTCGTTAAGTCATGTCTGGCGGCCAATTTAGTTCGTAAATCGGTTTGAGGACAACGTTAAACCTTGTGGGTTCTTGCCAGGGACTGGAAATTTATTCGTTAGATTGGTATTCCATTCCACATCGAAAAGTCGGGTTTTGTTGGATCGAGTTTAAAATTTATTGTGAATAAGTAAGCACATACTAACTCACTCAATCACAGAGCATATACAGGGTGTTTGTCTTTAAGCAATACAGAATTTCCTCAAAAAACTGAAATAGTTAGGCGCTCGTCATCTTCGCAGCCAATTTCTAGGCCGAGGCGGAAAGATGTTGCCGCTAATTAGATCACTCAGAAATGGTTTACTAACAAAAAAAATTTAATTAACGTTCTTATTATCAATTTCAGGGATGTTGTTTATGTGGGGAAGTTGTTCTATGTCACAAGTGATCGCGAGCCTAGTTTTTAAAAATGGAAAATATCGCGCGCAGTTTGAGAGACCCATCGTCGAATTTCCAGACTGCGATGCCGGAGATACCGAAAACTGATCGTACCTGATGCGCCGAAGGGTGCTCTGTGTGCTTCACAACACAGCACAAAAGATGCGTGACGCGAGGAGAAACACGTTTTTCGTGTGCGCAATGTCTAGAAGCGACTGGTGAAACTCTCCTTGAAGATAACTTGTCAAGTGGAGAAAGTGACCGAGACGACAATCACTTGCCTGTATGTGGGACACACGCGCTCGCTGTATCTGCGCACTCAACTACTGCAAGTACGTTATATTCACTGCAGTGAGGGAAATACTCCATAAGAGATATGGGGAGATATATGACGCGCAATGGTTCTGTGGCCAGTGGGTGGGCGCTACCGGTGTAAGCGTAGCCCGCCCGCGAGGTGTCGAAAGTGCTAATTCCTCTAGGCATGGTGGTCTCAGCTAGCTCATCTCGGTCGGGACAGGTAGCCATCGCGGCCACTATGCATAGCCTTCGCTCGCACTGAAATAAATATTAGCACTATGACTCATGGAGGCCGTGGCCGTTGTTTCCCTTAGAAAGGTATTACTGATAGCTTAAAACCCAAGCACCCAATATAGGACCAAAACATAGTGCAGAAAAAGAAGCACCTAAGAAAACCCAAATTAGAAAGCCATACCAAGCAAGCCCCCCCTTCAGGGCGTAGCGCACCACTTGCATCCGTGCAATTTCTGTTCTACGTTGCTGTAATAGAGAAAAGAACACTAATAATATTACAACAAACCACCTCAGCACTTCAATTCTTTTGTGTTGTCGATACGCGACCGAACGCTATAAGAAAACTTGATGTGTTGCCGCACCTGCGATGCTCTGGCACTGAGAGCACGGCGTAGCTAAAACCCCTTGACAGTCGGAAAGTACCACTACTGATTTGACAGGATGTTCTCAGCCGCTGGCACAGGGGCGCAATAGTGGAACGACGCCTTTTCCGATGCCAGTGCTTTTCGCGCTTGGCCAATGGTCAGAGCGACGGTCCGTCCGCGTTATCAACGCGATCCGCCAGCCGCGAGGGTTGTACGATAAGAATAGCATACGATATAAGGCATAAGGTATCCCTCCGTGATAGCACCCCTTCATCGGTCGTGGCAGTGCAATCGCTGCTGTCGTCCGTTTCAAGCTGCCGCCGAGTTTGCTGCCGCGTTAGCTCGAGGGTGATAAGCTTTGATCATTTATTGAGCGAAGCTGCTCGCGCTACACGCCTGCAGTTTCGCTAAACGGGCTTGTCGCCTTCGTTGTCGTTTTTGCCAAGAATTCGTCGCGGCGTTCGTTTGAGGGTGCACAAAGTCTGGCCATAGAGAAAGCGAAATTGGACAAGAGCGGACACTCAGCGATAGCAGATCGAGCTCTCCCCGCCACTTTGGAGCCCAATAGCCTTCGAGATTTGCTCGTGAAATCACAGGGACGTTTATCCCGGATAAGATAAACTATCGTAAGCGAAGTTCAGGTGGCGCAAGAAAAAAAAAGAGGTGTGCAGCATATATGTATAGCGTGTTCGTTATTTTTTATTTGTTGCCTCCACGTGCAAAGACATTTTCTTACACGATAAGTTGAAAATTCGTGAAATAACATTCCGCTACCAAGCGACACCGGCGATACGACGTCATAGCCAGACCAGCTATGGCGCTTAGTGAAAAACAGGGCCGCTCTTACGCGTGTTTCGGCGGCATCTGTTTTTTGCTTATTCAGTACGAGAAGTTGTGGTACTGAGCGATGTTTTTTGTTGCGGTGGCGCTTTTCAGCTCGCCAATGCGGTGTGGTCTGTTGCAGAAGACGACAGCAAGGTGAGAACCCTTACTTTTTTCTCCTTCGATGTACATCTAGAGTGTACTAGAAGAGGAGAGGCTGCCGCTGCACCAATGCCCGAGAAGTGAAGCCCAAACAGGGTCAATCCACTCGCGGTGCTGCCGTCGGTAGTCTGCAATGTGTCGTTTTGGGAGTTGCGCGCGTCTCCGCCAAACTGGTTGAGGGGTAGAATGCCCGCTTCCCGCTCCAAAGGCCCGGGTTCGAATCGCAGCTGTAATGATGGATTTTTATTCCTAGTGTCACTTCTTACAGCTGTATTGGTTTGCCTTTATTTCCTAGATCTAGTTTCAGTTGCTACGTATTGCTACAAAACGTTACACTAAATGTGAAGTAAAGAAGAAGAAATTTGACAGCGACCGTATTTATTGGCGAGCGCTCATATTGGTTTCCATCATTTATATTAGGCCGGCCAGGGGTACAGCGTAAATTTTTGTCATTATTTATAATTTAAAGTATATGTTCGCAAAATCAGTTGTACAAGAATACTACATTTGTATCAACAATGTCAACACGTTCACCTGTTTACGTACATCGCGTGATCGCTTTAATAAAGTTACCAGCTAAATAGCTTTCTCTTTAATGTCAGGAGGAACACTGAAAGAACAGACAGAACTTCCCTGCTTTAGCAGTATTCAAACATTCGCGGTTTTCCGCTGACCGAAGGTCGGTTTTATTGCGATAGCAATTATATGGACAGTCTCGACGGGTTTTTGCCGTCGCCGTTGCCGTCGCCGTCGCCGTCATGTCGCGTATGAAGTCCAAATTGATAAGAACCCCCTGCGCATCGTACGTTCTACCAGCGGGTAATAGCGGGCGAGCGGGGAGCGGTGAAGCGGCGATCAAACGAGCCGGCATCTCCGTCGCTCCGAGGCGCATGCGATAAGATCCCCCCAACTGTTCAACCGGCGCCGCCCGTCGTTCGCGAGCGTGAAAAGACGCGAGGGGGGGTGGGGGGCCCCTCGCGCGACCTTCGATTTTACGACCGCCGTCGTCGCGGGTGCGCGCGTTATCTCCCCATCTCGGCAGCCGACAGCGGGCGGCCGGTGTACCCTTCTACGTGCTGCGCTCTCAACGCGAAGAGAATTCTCTTAAACAAGCGTTTTCGAGAGTTGCGTGAGATCGGATCCAAAAGACTTAGCTGCCAACCTCACTTCGTATAACATTACAATTTGTTGCTATCGCATTCATTGTTTCACCCTTGCGGTGAAACTGTGACTTTTTTTTAAGTATTTCTTTTGAAGCGAGCAAGCGGCCGGTGACCGGAAGCAGCGTATCGAGCACACGCAGGCCGAGTCTCGTGTTCGCTAAAATCTCGGAGGCCATACTTTATGTTTTTGTTGAATCCCGTGTGGTGGCGCTGCAAATACGCTCCTGCTGTAAAATTTTTCTTCTTTACTTCACATTTTGCGTCACTTTTTGTAGCAATACGTAGCAACTGAAGCTAGGTTTAAGAAACAAAGGCAAACCAGTACAGCTGTACAAGTAACACTAAGAATAAAAATGCACCATGTACAGCTGCGATTCGACCCCGGGCCTTCTGAGTGGCAAGTGGACATTCTACACCTGAA
>JALIZH010006816.1:0-11543 GCA_030522465.1 Rhipicephalus appendiculatus
TGACTCCAGTGGGTCAAATTTTTTGGATTTCTCAACTACGGCGTGTCTCATAATGATATCGTGGTTTTGGGCAGTTATTATTATTGCCGGAGTCACCAATTCCTGGTGTCACCATCAGGTTGTTACCGCCATTGACAGCCAATTAATAAAAGTTCCTTACGATCACCAATACATATTGACGTGGTATGCAGAATACCATCTACCTCGTGCGCGGGCGACCTCGTTTCCGCTTAACTTTCAAACTGACTAGCATTAATTTTCCCCTCATAAACTTGCTCCAGAGCCGACTGCCATCATGTCTTTGTGAATTGCCCGAACGAGCCCAAGCCCCCGTGGCAAGGATCAGAATACCAAGAGCGATGGGAGGCTGCTCTGCGCAGCTCGCAACCGGAGTTACAGCTCCGAACAGTTGGCTGGGCCAGAGGGGTCGCCGAAGCACACAAGTGTCCGGCCATCTAGAGCGGCTCGTGGGCCCATCGTCATCCTGCTTCCACTTGCCCCCCCCCCCCCCTTCCCTCGCCATCCTCACATGATTCTTTCACGAATCAATAAAGTTGTTAACCTACCTACCTACATTTCTGATTTCACAAAGTGGTTACGTTATGAATAATTTGATTAAAGCATGAAATGTAAATGTGCCTGTATTTATGTGAGAGCAAACGCTTTATTATACGACGATTTTTCCCCTTCTACATCACAAGGCTTATAGCTCTTACGCTGATTTTTACGGATGCCTGTGGTATATCCGGAATCTGGTGCGATGTTTACACACTTGGGCTTGTTCTAGGATTTTGCGATTATTGTAAAAAGTTTTACAAACAGACATATTCTACTCGAGGAAATAATGTTTCAAAGGGTGTCGACGTATCGGATGAAGTAAACTTGAGGGGAAAATGCGGCATTTATTATTCTTCCCCTCTCTGAAACACTTCTCAATGGGAGCCGCGTGGGTCTTTCCGGACTTCCTTCCTTTTGTCCGGGGCCCCCACCGAGAAAGCCGCCACGCAGGCTCTGTGTATGAGAGCGCGTTATAGATGCGAGTTTGATTAAGTCTGGTCGTTCATGCTTTTGACTAATCTTGAGCCCGATTTGCGACTAAAGCCCGAGTCCTTTCAATACTCACCTGAAAGTATCTTCATCTTTTTCGGAGCTTCTTGTGATGTGCGTTGCCAGCAAATATGGTACTGCGTGTTTCAGTGTGATGTGTGAATTGAGTTAATTTTGACAATGCTCTGACCATCCATAACTCTTGGATCTTCTCTCACGCTGTTTAACAGTTTCTCGTTGTCGTCGTTTTACGTTTTCCAAACACATAACATTATTGAAAAAGAAACTCATGGTATTCTTGAGCGGATTATTTTATGATGCTTTACAAGAGAGCTGCACTAAATCATGGAGCTAAATCATGGCCAATCTGCGCTAAGTCATGGCAACTGCACGGCTAAAGTAACGTATGCGCACTTTAAAACCTTTGCGATTAGGTCATTCAGGATATAATTATGGCGTTCAATATTTAGCTTACAGATATTGCGGCCATCACCCCCTAATCTGCGGATGTATCCTGGAAGTATTAATAAGTACAAATTTTAGGGTTGACGTCTAGGAACCATGACTTGATTTTAAGGCACGCCGGTGAGGTATACTCCGAATACTTGTCACCTGGGTTTAATTAACGCGCACCTTAATGTAAACACATGGGTGTTTTTTCATTTGCTTTCCGCGGAAATGTGGCTTTCGTGGACTGGAAATAAAACAGCAACTTCTTGTGTAGGGGCCCATTGTCATAGTAGCGAAGCCACTGAATGGTAGAAGAAAACGCCTGTGGCAGAAATAAAAAAGTCACAGTTTCACCGCTAAGGGTGAAGCAATGATTGCGATAGCAACAAATTGTAATGTTATACGAAGTGAGGCTGGCAACTCACTCTTCTGGATTCGGTCTCACGCACCTCTACAAGACGCTGGTTTAAGAGAATACGGCCGCTCCAGGGACTCTTCACACATTCTCTTCGCGTTGAGAGCGCAGCCCGTAGAGGGTATACCGGAGATAGCGAGATAACGAGCGCGCCAGCGACGACCGCACTCGTAAAATCAAAGGTCGCTCGACGACCCCCCCCCCGTCGCGTCTTTGCACGCTCGCGAAAGACGTGCGGGGTGTTTCCTTTCTGCTTGAGCATTCGACGGCTGGTCTAACATGTGGGGGAATCTTATCGCATGCGCCTCGGAGCGACAAAAATTGGCCGGCTCGTTTGATCTCCACTTCAGCCGCGTTCGTCGCTCGCTATTACCCGCGGGTAGAACGTACGATGCGCTGGGGGGATCTTATCAATTTGGACTTTATACGCGACTGACGGCGACGGCAACGGCAACGGCAAAAACCCGTCGAGGCTGTCCATATAATTGCTATCGCAATAAAAAGTGCTGGAGCAAGTGAGGATATACTCTCGCATTCTCTCATCCATTCTAGCCCATATAGGTTAGGAAGGGTTTCATTTCCGTGACAGACCGACAATTAACTTTAATTGATCCTGGGGAGTTGTGAAATTAATTTTTAATGCATTCGGGTGCTCTTTCCAGATTGCAGTGCTCTTTCCAGATTGTCAGTATATTTCGAACATGATCTTCAAAGCAGTGGTGCTGGCTTTGCTTCTACATCTGGGAAACACTGCAGAAAAAATTGACATTAAGATGGTTGAAACTGACAACAACTCAACAGATGGACACAGTAAGTCTTGGTATTTCCAAACGAACGTATGAGCGGAGGTGGTCTGACTGTCAGGCAAGGACCTAAATAAATAAATAAATAAATAAATAAAGTCTGTATTGATGTCATGTGTAAATAGCGCGTACATGCATTGAGAATAAGCAACAGTGCGAGTACAACAAACATTTACTGATGTCTGTTATCCATTCAGGTAGCGATGTATAGGATATAGTTTAAAGAATTAAGGCAGCTTCGCACTAGTGGTGCCAAGCTGAAGGAAATGCAGAGCAGGGCATCCTGCCTCTCTTTATTTTTATCTTTCTGCCTTCCTCTATTTCTGTTTTTCTCTTTGCTTTGTTCTATCGCTTTTTAGTCTCTCTTTATTTCTGTTTCTGTCTTTTTCTATCTGTTAATTTCATCCTCTTTCCCGCTCTTTCTATTTCTCTTTTTCTCTCTTTCTCTATTTTAAGTTAATCTTTCTTTCTACCTCTTTCTCTCTATATTTATTTCTCTCTCTTTCTGTGATTATCTCTCTTTCTCTCTTTGTTCCTCTTTCTGTCTTTATCATTTTTATATCTCTTTTTGTGTCTGTTTCTCTCTATATCTTTCTGTCTCTGTCTATTTCTTTCTGTCTCTATCTTTTTCTGTATTGCTTCCCTTTCTTTCTCTGTTTCTCTTTTTCTCTGTACTAGTTCTCTGGTTAATCAGAGCTAATGCATCACACGCCGAACCAATCAGCCCAGGTGTACTGGAAGTGAAGTAGAAGAAGGTGGAAGAGGGCGTGTGTCGGTTCATGATGATCGTTCTCTGTCGAATTTGCACGGCCTAACGAACAGTTTAACAGAACCGCTGTAAACTCACTTATGCAGCGTACATCATGGGAACCTATATATAGAGAGCATGTTTAGCAGAAATTTCGGTGTCGGTGTCGTTGGTTGTGAACGTAAAATCAGCGTTGTCCGTGAGCGAAAATTCGAAAAAAGATACAAATAAAAGTCTTCGGCTAGAGTGAGAATCGAACCTAGGCCTCCTGCGCGGCACACAGATGATCGACCACAAAACCACGCCATTGCTTGGAACAACTTCGAGAAAGAAAAAAAAAAACACTATATAAATGTCATGTAAGGGGGGGGGGTCTTTTAACGCATGTAATATTGCGTGGCAGAAGCGTAGAATCGTCCCCGACGTCAAAAACATGCGAATTGCGCAACAAGTCGCTGTTTTAAAGGCTCACCCATTCCAAAGCGCTCAGACATATTTAATATTTAAATAACAACAAAGTGGGCGGCTGCTTAGGTCTTCCCACGCTGACCGTGAGCGAGCTGGCAGGAGCGTTCTGGAGGGAGGAAATCCTTCACAGCCTCACAATATGTGATTTTGTGTGGCCAATTCTTGTGCGTTACAATTTTGGCAGATTGGGTTAACCGATCCGCATGTAATAAATGCCAGCCGGTGAGGAGTAGGGAACGAGTAAGTTTCAATGCGGCGGAGAATCGTGGCCTGCGCACTCGTGAGGTTTTCATCGGGCGAAGGGTAGACACGCCGTTCATTTTTGTAGAGATTCGTTATCTCATTAAATGAAGTCGGTGTCTCACCGGGGAAGACCGAGTCCGAGAGACGCGCCTCCCGGTTTGTTAGACCTCGGGCTACGCGGTGCGCCTCCTCGTTCCCAGGGTTCCCCGAATGGACAGGGTCCCATACTATTTCAATAATTTTTCACGCTGACAGTTTCTCAGAATCCTCGCCGCTCGGATGTTGATGCTACTTTTCGAAAGGTTAATGATGGCTCTCCTCGAGTCACGTAAAATTGTTCTAGTGGAGGCGCTCGTCATGGCCAAAGCAATAGCGGCCTCTTCAGTTTCTACGGTGGAGGGCACCTGTACCGAGGCGGTATTGGTAATCTGTCCGAAGTGCGCAGTTGCTACCAGATCAACGCGCAGCGCCGGAAATACGGCCGGAGCGTTTCTTCTCAGCTTGATGAGCCATAGATGACAGGCCTCGCACGCGGGAAGAAGTTATAGCATATATTCTTCGTGCGACGGAGATGGCCGGCTCGTTTCATCTCTGCTTCAGCCGCGTTCGTCCCCAGAGCTTGCGTGCTTTACTACAGCGTAGAAAATACGATGCGCGCAGCGATGATATCGATTTCGAATTTAAACAGAAAATGACGGCAAGGCCGGCACAGACGGCGACGGCAAAAACTCGCTGAGGGGTGCCCACATAAATGATATCGCAATAAAAAGCTCCATGTGCTTACGTTGCATTGAGAATTAAACTATTTTTTTATGAATTGGTGTCTTTTGCCGAAGTCTAGTGCATTTCTGACATGGTTTGCAACACTTTGCAGGTAACTGCGGATACAAGGGTATTCATTTTAATTCGACACATAATATGACGAATTCGTGCGGCCTCTTAACATGTAACAAAACCGGCGAAAAGGTCACCATTTACGAGTACGTAAAGCCTTTCATTGATTAAAGTATGTTCCTGCAAATGCTCAGGAATACTATTAGTTCTGAAGAACAAATATTGGTTCTACATAATCATATTGCTCGACCAAGAGATGTTGTTTAAAGGGAAACTAGAGGCAAATAACAATTAAGTCAGAATTAAAGGTGAATGCTTGAGAAAGTCTAAAACATGAACACTACCAACTGCAGTGCTGTACTAATCAAGAAATTAAGGTAAATATAGGACACGATATGCGCCACCAGTGGGACAATTTGGAATGAGCCGGATGTTGTCAAAAAAGTCCCGAGTACAATTAATCACTAATTATCAAACTACTTATAATAAAAGATAACATTCCGTGCATTGCAAGACGTAATAAAATGTTGCGCGTGATTTTCTTTTTGATTCATCAAAAAAGAACTTGGCGTTACCATTGCGAAGGGCGTCTGGTTCAATAGTTCCATTTTCGCCCGGTTGCGCTCCGCTCACGCGGTCGCGACTGAGTGGCTGTTTTCGCTTGCGCAGTCGCATCTCAAGGGTAGTTTCATTATCGCATATTCCTGCGCGGGCTTCACTGGCTCGCGAAACTCGCTCTAACTGCTATGTAGAGAAAATGCAGTGTCCATGTAACGTCTGCTGCAGCAACGAAATCAAGAAGTTCCAATGGGCGCCAGGGAGGGGAACGCCTGCGCTAGAAGTGTCTAAGCGTCTAAGTGTCGCATTTCTACGAATGTGGGATGAACAAGAACAAAAAAAATTTGGCAGATACCAAGTACCATGGGAATCGATGTTATGCGAAGCATGCGGAGGCAAGGTGATTGGGTTGTAACCTCTTCTTGAGCGAAACGTTAGGAAATGACGCTAAAGATATGTACAAATGTTGTTCGAGCAGGCATATGCTGAACAGTCGCATATGTTTCATATAACCAGTTGTTTACAGCTGCGCAACAATGCCAACACAAACATGCATTGCCAACAGCAGAAGCGGTAAGCTGATATGTAGCACTTGCGAGGATGTAGCCCTGAATAGTGCTTCGTGGACCAACTACAGTGGATGGAGCTTAAGTATGCAAGTCATGTTAACCCGACATGACGCCAGCTGCCTCATAGGAGTACATATGCGTAATGTTTATAAAATTAGATAGCCAGCACCAGGGGGCGTAGCCAGAAATTTTTTTTTCGGGGGGTGGGGGGCACCTCCTTGATTTCGGGGAGGGCACCTCCTTGAAATGACCGTTTTTCACTATGTATGCCATGGCGAAAAAAAATTTTCGGGAGGGGGGGCACGTGCCCGGTGTGCCACCCCCTGGCTACGCCACTGGCCAGCACTGCAACCACAATTGACGTTTCACGAGCATGAGGGTCTTTTCCAAAAGCAGTTCCGAGACCTGGCGTGGCTCTGTGGTAGAATACTTGATTGAGACGCAGATTGCTTGGGTTCGATTCCTGCTGGGACCCCGATATTTATTATTTGCATTCGTCGGGTCAACGCTGCCTACGTCACTTTTTCTTAACGCTCTCGCATTTAAATTACCAGTGTCTGTTCTCGGCGTTCCCGGTTAGATATAAACTGTCAATCACCTGTGGCGCGTACCCGCATACCGCGGCCCGGAGTATACGGGTATGTGTCACACTTGTCTGGAGGAAAGGGTATGACGACGTACGCGACGGCATTTTCACGTTACTCACGTCATGACCAGCCAGACATATTCTTCAATACATCTTACCCACCCATACAAATTTTGGTCTACCCCAAGTTAAGGAGGCAATTACGAGAGCACCCAGACGTAGGCGGCTAGATAGATAGATAGATAGATAGATAGATAGATAGATAGATAGATAGATAGAAACGTAAAAGTGCTTACAGTACCCAAAGAAATGCTTCGCATTTAATATACTCGTGTGCTCACTTCATTTTCGTGCAAAGGATTACGAAACCAACGGCAACCCAGACAAGTCGCGTAACCCTTCCTTCAAGGTACTGCTTCGCCACAGCGCTGTTTCCTCGGTCTTGTCAGGATGCTGCATGCTCACGCAAGGGAAAAGGAAGTATAAAGAGATGGTTCGAGGTTTCAGAAAAAGCAAAACCGTATTGATAGGAACGGCTTCATATCATTTTCGTGGCTGTTTTCGAAAACCGTACCTCTACGCGCCTCAAATACATATGAGTCGCCAGGCGCCTTCCACCCAACTCCTCGGTGGGTATGAGCATCAGGCCGACGTGTATGTCAGAAGTGAAGGCTGCGCACAAAGATTTCACGGGTTGATCCTGTCGCATTTTGGCGGCACGGCGCAACGGTGACTTAAAGAGAAGCCCACCGAACGGCTCCAGCACAAATGCACGCGCGCACATGGGGCGGCAGTATTCCCGCACTGACGGCTATAGCCGGTGCTCTCGTGTTGGGTAGCATTAAAGGCCAACTGCAACGAAATCTGACTTGCGCAGAATTGGCTCGGAATGTGTAGTATATGTTGGGTAAGCAATGATAGCGGCAGTGAAAAAAGCTTGCAATCGCGTATTTCATTTATAATCGGTGCTCTAATTGTCAACTAGCAGACGACGCGGAGCCCTAGCGGTGTGCCTGGGCAAATCGAACACAAACGGAAATGACGTCAATTGCAGCTCACCACCGCTCGTGAGCAGAGCTCCCTGCAGCCGCATCCCTTCCTTTTTCTGCGTGACGCCCCTTTACGAGCGGCTGATTCAGAAGATGTGCATTCTTTTGTAATGCAAAATGCGGAGCCGTAGGCTACTGGAACATATGTTCTGTAGGCTACTGGAACATAAACGACGCCCCGCGAAGCGCTGGACTAGCTGCGCCATCTAGGCGCGAGTAATGAAAGCTCCAAAAGCTGAACGGCCCGCTTCTCGTTGCGAGTAGTCACAGCAGTGAAGTTAGATAGAAATGTAGTCGTGCTCGGTTCAAAGCATTTCAAGCACGTAAACGTTTTTTAAGAAAACGATATTGTGCTACGTTAGTGGTTTAATGCAAAAAGCTTCGGGCGCAGTCACACAAGTGTTTACAGAAATGCACGGACGTTTTCGTTAGACATGGGAGAGTGCCAAACCGAGCATCGGTATCGAAAAAAAAAGCCGTCTTTCCATCCGTAGTCAATCAACGAAGCGATAATACCCGAAGCGTAAACCAGCAGCATCATTTATTGTAAACCAGCGAGTTCTCCAAGACAGCAGGACGAGACGGTAGGCGCAAAGCGGGCAGCAGTTATTTAGACAAACGCTTAAACGAACTTTTATTACTATGTATCCGTGTTTCCTTCCCTGTGCATGTTTTTGAATAGTTAATTTCTTCGTTACCATCTGAAGAGAAAACCCTGGGGCGCGGCCGCGAAGCGCACACATCGGAGCCATGTTCGGAGCGCCGAGCAGACGATTTGCCTGCATTGGTCGGTCTGTCATCGGGCTGTAGACTACGTCACTTCCGGCGAGCTGTAATGGCGTCGTTTTTTTCTAGTTTCGGTATGAAAAATTGCGTTGTTGGCGAGCTTTTTTATTAGGTAACCACTTGCATTTCGAAGGTGAAATTTGGCAGGTAGCATTATCTTCAGCTGGACTGCCTATAAATCGTCTTTTTGAGGTGTGCACAATTTCGTTGCAGTTGGCCTTTAAAAGGGTGGTGCCACCAAATTTGCGGCTTGCGCGTTCTTGGCTGTAAGCTTTTCCTATAGCTCTAGGAAGCACCAAGGTTCACGTATTCTCTCTAAATAATTTAATAACGTCTTATTTATGTGGACAACATTCGGATTCGGTTTCTGGGCGCCAAGTTGGGCAGTGACGTAGCAGTGTAGGAGGCTTGGTGACGTGACCACTCAAGGCTTGCGCGAAGATGCGCAGCACTTACCCCTCCGTATTCTAGAACGTTCCTTCATTCAACACTCCACCTTAACTTGAGAAAGTCGATGGGAGCGCCGTCTAGGCAGAACGAGTCCCTGCGTATCTGCGATAATGTGCAACAATTCCTGAGAAGTGCGGCGTCATTTTCAGCCGAGCAGCGGCGCTGCGCTCAGCTAGGTGAAGTGAAGGACGAAATTCGAGTCGAGGCTTGTTTGAGATCAATACGGGGGTTAGCAAGGAAGCGATCGAAACCCGGTGAGTGATAGCAACCGATGCTTTGCCGGTACTTACGTTTCGGAGGTGGCGGAGCTCCGGAGGTCACTCACGTCACTATAGATCTAGTGTGACGTCACCACAACTTTCGTTGTCCTTCCTACACAGCTACGTCAGTTTTGATGCACTAGCGATGGGTCTTGATGAGCATTTAGGTACGCTTTGGAAGTGGATTAAAATATATTGTTTCAACGCGGAAAGAACAGGACGCAGGACCACGGTGCGACAAGGAAAGACAAGGTCTGTATTGACAGATCATAAGAGCACACGCGCCAACGTCGTCTGCCTCAGAGGAATGGTGGTTGCTGCTCGTGCTCGTCACTTCGTCGTCTTTCCTGCCGGCTTTTAGTCGTGACATCAGCCTCCTTTCAAGAAAGCATCGTCCCGATGCTTTATAATCACTGCGGTTTGTACTCGCAGCGCACGAGTTCATTCGGACAAATAAAGCTTCATCCGAACCACGTGTACGACTTCTTGTGTAAGCCTTTGACGCCTCAAGCAGTGCGCACTATCGGGAACAACCTCATATTTAACATCAGTGAGACGTCGGAGAACTTTATACAGCCCAAAGTATCGTGTTAACATCTTTTCTTAGAGGACACGACGCCGAATGGGAGTCCAGACCCAAACTTTCTCTCCCGACTAGTATGAGACTGGTCGGCAACGAAGATTATACCGTCTCAAATCATAGTCTGCTGGCGACGAATACGTATGCGCACAAGTTGTCGGGCCTCTTCAGCAAGCTGGGTGATGTAATCAGCATTCATTTCGGTTCCTTCGCACTCATGTGGCAGCATAGCATCTAACATAGTTGTGACTTCACGACCATGGAGGAGTCGGGAGGGCGTCATTCGTGTTGTTTCTTGATGAGCCGTGTTGTATGCGAACGTGCCATACGGCAAGATCTCGTCCCAGTTTTTATGCTCCACATCGACGTACATGCAAAGCATATCATCAAGTACCTTGTTGAGGCTCTCGGTAAGACCATTCGTTTGCGGATGATACGCTGTTGTTCGCCGGTCAGATGTGCCAGTAAGTCTTAAAACTGTCTGTAATAGTTCGGGTGTGAATGCAGTTCCCCTGTCAGTTATTACCACTGACGGATAGGAGCCTTGTTGAAGGAATGTGCTTTCGTCACGTGGTCATGACTGTTATTGCGCACGCGCATTGTTCCAAGAGGGAAGTTTATGTGATTTCAATAAATCAGTTGTTAGTCTGCGTTCGCCCCGTCTGCTTCTATTCTGGTGTCTCGTCCGAACCGCAGTTTACGTTTGCATAATATTTCTTTATGTTGTGCCGGATAAAAGGTGGCGATTTGACTGCGCGGGTAGGAATTGCAGGTGGTGAACGAAGAGATTTCGATATATTTTCGGATTTGTTCCAGCTTGGTGATTACGTATCAGCTTCGCGTGTAAGCTTCCCGGTGCTTACTGAGTGGGTGCATATGTTTCGAGGTAAGGGGACATTTCCCGGCACAGAATTGGCAATTGTCTTTCTGTCTTTTTTCAAGCCATGTATTTGGTCAAGCGAATATACCTTGACCCAGGCCGTGTTTAATGGACGTATACTTTTCCTGCGCATTGCTACAATTATGCGGCCTTATCATGTTGCTCTCGCACCATACAGTAGAATAAAACGAATGCTCACACGTTAAGAACGTGCCCGCAGAAACCCACATCACGTCGCATCGATACTGGGTACCCTGATGGAGCTACGGAAAAAGAATGTTTTTTTCAGTCGTGATTCTGTGCAACGACACTCGGCAAAGACGCTTTGTTTTAGTGGATGGCTGAAACTTACAAGAATGTTTTCCTATTTTCGAGCTCTGCTATTGATCTTTCAATGATGAGTTATAGGTATAAATTTATTAGATTACATGCACTACTGCTATTACAAAATTACACTGAAGCACAAAATACTGAGTGGCTAAATATATAAGCTCCTGGTCTATTTACTTCTAGCTTGCCCTTTACACGAAACCAAGTAGCCAAAGTATGCAAGAAGCCAAAGAAGTTCGGAACTTCTTTGTCACAAAACTTCTACAAACAGCTTGCCCGACATAAAAAACAGCGTTTTCTTTTTTTTTTCGAGATAAAATATGTGGGACATGAATGTATGCGCAACGTATGTCGAACAGTCTTGGGAACTGAGCAAAAGCCAAGCCCGGCCCGATCCGAGCCTGCCACCTCCCGAACCGATGCCCGACCCTAAGCTCGGAGCTTGAGACCCGAGCACGGCCCGAGCTCGATGTGAATACTCAGGCCG